>PVIH01007082.1:0-104012 GCA_004025045.1 Sigmodon hispidus
TGCATGCTGTAAGGTATTAGGGCAACAGTGAAGGAGGTGCATGCTGTAAGGTATTAGGGCAACAGTGAAGGAGGTGCATGCTGTAAGGTATTAGGGCAACAGTGAAGGAGGTGCATGCTGTAAGGTATTAGGGCAACAGTGAAGGAGGTGCATGCTGTAAGGTATTAGGGCAACAGTGAAGGAGGTGCATGCTGTAAGGATCTCCTGGGTTTTGTGCTGAACAAGATGAGATAGATCTATGAGCAGGCAAGTGCAGGCACTATCCTAGCTCCAGTATTCTAAAAGAGACCTGTGTCTAAAGGTCACGGCTTATCTCATGCCTGAATCATGTCCAGCATCCATAGATATTGTCCCAGTACTAATAATCCCATCACTTGTTAGTTCCACCACCACTTCGACTTGCTATTTTTGGAACAGAGACTTATAATAAGTATTGTTAAGTACAGAATAATTTGTGTTTTTCCTAGGTGATATTTGAGTCGGGTCTATTTCCAGTCTGACCATTGCCAGAGAACTGACATCTTCCTTCCTGATTTTAGCACACTCCTTGCTGGTGCTCAAGGCTGGATGTTTGGAGAGCTCAGTTGGCACAAAATCCTTTTTCAGAGCATGCTATGGTGACCTATTTCCTCCTACTAGTCACATCTCCTGCTTCCTACCCCTCCCCAAATGCCACTGTACTGTACACTTATCAGGGAACCAGCTCACAGATGAGATTCTCAGAACCCTTAAGACCCATTACTTAGTAAATTTGCAACAATATCACCACTAGATAAGCCCATAAACGATGATATCTCACGCCTGAGCCTCAAAAGGCTCATATGCATCCCATAATATAAAATGAATTAAGTATACCTCACAAAGTCTCTGGTAGTCTTAATAGTTTCAACATTTCTCAGTTTAATTTAAACATCTCCTCTGCAACTAAAGGCATACTTAACTGCAATTCTCTGCACAGTTTACAAATAAGGTTATATCCAATGTACACATGCAATGGCCCATGATAAATATGTCTGTTCCAAGAAGGAGGCAATAGGAGAATGCTAAGGAAGGATCAGCCCAACAAGATGAAAATCTAGAGAGCAAACATCAAATCTGTAGCTCCATGTCCAGGAGTGAGGGTGAATGATGCCATGATGTAAGTTTCACTGGTCCTGAGCAGCACTGCACTTATGGCCTTGGTAGTTGCAGTCCACATGACATATCTCTTAGACTGCCTCTGTTTACTCCTTTCCTCAGTAGGCATTCAGTATTTGGGCCGTCTCCAGCATCCTAGGGATGTATATAGTTTTCTTAACTTTCAGCCTCACAGCTTCATGCATTGCCCTAAAGGTCTTCCTGTAGTAATATTAACCCTGCTGTACAAATGTACAAATTTCTCAGCCTTTCTTGGAAAATGAGAAGCCCCTATAAGCCCACGGTCCTTGCATTCTCATATGCATGTAAGAATCACATGTCCAGTATCACATGGACAAGCTAGTGCCTGTGGCCCACTCAAACAATAGCCTCTGAGTGTCTGGAATGCCAGATTGTCAGAAATTTCTGTGTCCTGCCCTGCCTGTTCCTCAGCCATTTAGTTCCAAATAATTACACAGAGGCTTATATTAATTACAAGCTGATTGGTCTATGGCTCAGACTTATTACTTGCTAACTCTTATACTTTAAGTTAACCTATATTTATGTTTATGTTGAGTCACCTGGATTGGTACTTTCTTGCTCAGTGCAGCATTTTCATCCTGCTTCCTTTGCATTCTCTGTGTCTTCTGGCATCTGCTACTCTGCTCTTCTGTTTCCCAGAATTTTCCTAGTCTAGTTGTCCTGCCTCTACTTCCTGTTCAGCTTCTAGCCAATCTGCATTTTATTAAACCAATATTTACAGTGTACAAGAGCATAGTCTCATCACAGTCATATGGGAAATAATTCCCTAGATGGCCCTGTAACAAAAGGAGACTTGGCTCTCTTTTCTCAAAATAAAGTCTTTGAAATGAGTTGAAAGCTCCATATAAACTGAACCCTGGACTGGTGGGATTGAGCAGGTCCCAGGATGTGCTCAGGACATCTCACCTCTTGTTCCAGTTTATAGTATTTGGCTTCTTTTTAAGTCAGTGGTTCTCAATCTATGGGTTGTGAATCCTTTGGGGGTTCAACGTCCCTTTCACAGGGGTTGCCTAAAAGACCATCAGCATATCAATTCATAACAGTAGAAAAATTACAGTTGTAAAGTAGCAACAAAAATTGTTTTATGGTTGGAGGTCACCACACCATGTGGAACAGCATTAGGAAGGTAGAGAACCACTCTTAAGGGTTCTCATCTTTTAGAAATCATGTCTTCCTTGACCCAAAAAAATCTTTTAAAACATTCATTCTCTGGACAAAATATATACAAACTCTTTGCCAGAGGCAAAAAACAAATGGTCTTTTGTCAAATTCCTAGTGCGGTCTTCATTTCCCCTTGGTCCTCACGAGGACAGCTGAAGTGTGTCTGTGAGCACCTGTCTGCTGAGTTCCACTATACTGAGCCAGTTAGGCCTGCAGCATTCTAGAGTTTCTCTAGCTTTATCTCCAAATCCACCCCAATTCCTCCTGCACCCATTCCAAAGACTTCAGAGCCACATCGTCAGAAGCAGTCACAGCAAGGATCCACCTCCCCAGGATCAATTTTGGGTGTTGTCAGAGTATTCATTCACCCCTGTGACAAAAATATAAGAATCCTCCCAAGGGAGGAGTATTCACTTTAGTTCACAGTCCCAGAAGCTTGATTCATGACTGGCTTGTCGCTGTGGTATGCCCAGGGAAAGGCTGGACATCATGGCAGGAAGCAGTGTACCTCATGGTGGACGGAAAAAAGAGGCAAAGCATGGATTCCTCTTACAGGACCCCACCTCCTACCTCCCAACACCTTCCTGGAACACTGTCTAACATATATTGAAAGAGTTCTCCACTGGTTAAGTAAGTAGACACTTCCCAGCTGGTAGCGTGATATGTAAACCTGTGAGTAAATTTCACACATTCAAACCACACCGTTAAGGAAGAGGTTCTCATCCTGTGATTTGAGACACTTTGGGAGACAGACCGACCCTCTTGCAGGGGTCACCCAAGATCATCAGAAAACATAGATATTTATGGTTTATAAAATTAGCAAAGTTACAGTTAAGAAGTAGCAAGGAAAATTTTTATGGTTGGAGGTCACCAAAATATGAAGAACTGTATTAAAGGGTTACAGCATCAGGAGGGTTGAGAACCACTATGTTAGGTGATAAAATGCTTTCAACACAGGTAGGTTGCAGGGTCTTCCCCTATTTGGCCTAAGTGAGTTTGTCCTAAAAATAAGGATGACAATTACCATAGATATTTTTGCCTTTTCACTCTACTTAAAAACACAGTTGAAACATTTTTGTTCTCACTGTGGAAAAAAAAAAAAAAAAGTCCATTTCTTCTTTAGACTTGATTTGGCTTTCACCAACAGGCAGTAATGTTAGGATTTTTTTTTTAATCACTGAGCTCATAGGCCCATCAAATAAATGAGTGATAATGAGAGATTTATTGCATATTTCTAGCTGTAAGTTGAAGCTGAAGGATATTCAAAAGAGATGTTAGGTAATCCAGCAACCTAAAACTGAATCCTGATTTTGTAAATGTTTAATTTTATAAACTCTGTGAGCAAATGTAGGAGTTAAGGAACTATTAATATATTTTGGCTCAATCTTACTACAATAGTATCCAGCATAATAGATATTATTAAAAATACTTGCTATAGTCAGGTTTACTTGAAATACTGTGGATACACTGATTTATCTCTTATCATAGAAGAGAAAGTATCAGCAGACCCTTCAGGTTCTGATATGTTCTGAGATGAGATAACCTAGAAACAGTAATGGAAAGACAGATTCAATAAAAAGGAAATAGCCAACATATTACGTAGATGTCTCTGTGGCTTAGAGTAGATACTGGACATTTGTGCCCTTAGGGGGAAAATGATTAGGTCAGACAGACTGGGATAGATCAAGCCTGGCACTTTTGTTGCAGAGCCTGGAATCAATGATGATCTGATGGAAAGCCAGGCAGACAGTTCAACTGAGGCTTTGCTCCATAGGGACTTGCCATGAGGCTCTGTGTGAGGTGTGACTGTGTTCCCACAGACCAAAGCAAGAGAACAGAAAGATGGGCAAGAATGTAAATGCAGGATCCCAAAGATCTGTTCCTTGAGACTAAAGCACTGGTATCTAGAAAACTTGGAGAATTCTGAGGAAGTTCAGATGTCCAGCCATACATACTGTTTTCACCCCACCTCAGTTTGCTGCCCTAGAAAAAGGACTGGGAAAACGAGAATGACAAATTTCAGTCCAACACATGCACACATACATGCACATACATCATAGAAAATAATATTTTCATTTCTTACTTTAAAACATAAAATAACTTTTAAGTGATTTAATACTTTTTCCTATCATTCCCAAGATTCTAACCCCCAAGAGTACTGATTTTTAGAATCCCATTCTTAAGATTACTAGTCCATTTCTTCTTTAGACTTGATTTGGCTTTCACCAATAGGCAGTAATATTAGGAATTTTTTTAAATCACTGAGCTCACAGGCCCATCAAATAAATGAGTGATAATGAGAGATTTATTGCATATTTCTAGCTGTAAGTTTTGTACTGGGTGTTAGTGTCTTACAGTGTTCTTTAGTATCCAGCAATATAAAAGGGTACTAACAACAACCTTTCTCTAAATGCGTTACTCCCTGTAGCCAACACAACTCTGGCAGTATAGAGAGAATCAGCCACAGGCAAGAAACAAAAAACCACATTGTAAACAGGCAGAAATTACCTTTCATATTCTGTTCTTGACCCATAATGTAAACAAACAGCCAATGGAAAGATAAATTTCAGACTCTTTTTGAGCAGGTTTTTCTTTGGCTTCTCTTTCACCAACACAGGAAAAGCAGGGGACATTTGTTTCACAGCCATAGCTATTGCTAAGAGGATTTTTCCCCATTGTGACTTTGAAGCTAACAGTCCTAAATTTAACTCCCTTCTTGCTTTTAAGATGCAACAAGGCTTGGATGTCTCATTCCAAGTTTTCTTAAAACAGATGAACTCCACTGTTTTATTCTTGCAAAGAAAAGTCCCTTGGAATCTTTGAAATAAAGCTACTGATCCATGAACCTGAGCCATCTCAAATGCCCCCCATTAAAATCAACAGCAGGAAATTAGTCTGCAAATTGGGAAGAACAAAACAAAACAATAACAACAAACAAAAACCCCAAGTGTCCAACACCTAGAATAAAAGCTTTGTATATATGTGGGTTATTTATTATTTATTTATTGCATTATTGTGTGTGTATGTGGGAGAGGGCAGGTAATGTGTTTCCCAGACAAATCTCTTGATGTTTTTTAACCAAATTTTTTCTCTCAAAATTGCTTTTCTAGTATCACATTGTTTAATATAGTATCCACAGGTATGCGTGTCTTTGAATTTATACTTACTTTGGTTTCATTAAGTATATTTAAAATTATGGTGCTCAGTCACATCCACATTACCTTTGGTGTATTCATGGACCACAAGCTGCAAGTGTCTACTCATAGAGTGTCCTATTCATCATGGAAGACTTCCATGGAAGTCCTCCAACTGGCATAGTGATTTTTTTTTTGTATTGTAAATACAACACAACATAATTAAAATCTCTTTCTTTTTTTTTTAAGAAGCCTGTTTCCTTTCCCCACTTCCAATCTATTTGAGCTCCTTATACACAGCATGTCTCTAACAGTAGTTTAATGACTTTTTTCTCCACCTTCATTGATAACAGTGACCAGTTGAAGAACCTTCATAATAATATTTTTGCTCAAGTAGTTTGCAAACATAAAGAATTAATTAAAAAAACAAAGTTAATATAATCTCTTCTAAAACCTATCAAAACATCAAAAAAAAAATGAGTAGAGTTGGATAGATAGCTCAGTAGTCAAGAACACTGATTCTTCTTTTTCTATAGGACTCAGATCAGATTCTCAATACCTACACAGTGACTCAACAACCATCTGTAACTCCAGTGCCAAGGCATCCCCAAAGCTTTTTACTGACCTCTAGGGCATCAAGCACACATAATACTCACACACTTAAAAAAGATCAAGTAGATTGATGGGTGGTAGTGGTGCATGCCCTTAATTCCAGCACTCATGAGGCAGAGGCCGGAGAATCTCTGTGAGCTCAAGGACATTCTGGTCTGCAGAGCTGAGTTACAGAACAGCCAATGCTACACAAAGAGATCTTGTCTCAAAAGACAAATAAATAAATAAATAAATAAATGAAAAGAAAAGTTGAGTTAAATACTACTAGAAGAGAAAAACCCTAACTAAGATCCAATTACAAAAGCTTACCTTCCTAATCTTGGAACTGTCAATGTTTCACAATGAGAAGAACTTAGTTCTTTTTAGCTATTAAGATACTGCCATCCAACAGTTAAATTGATGAGTTGAAATTTCAACCCTTGCTACTCTTGAATCAGGAGATGGTAACATAATCTTTGCAAGTATAATCAAGTTAAAGTGAGGTCATTAAGTTGGGCTCAAATCCAATCTGATGGGTGTTTTTGTAAGAAGGAAATTTGGCCCTGGGTAATGAGAGAGTAAAGAGAATACTATTTGAAAACACAGAAGCACACAGAGAAAAGATGATCATGAGAAAATGGACAGAGATTGGCATGATGCATACATCAGCCCAGGAATGTAAGGGGCAGCTAGCTGATGGTCTCCAGGAACTGGGAGACTTGCATGAACCAGATTCTTCCTGTAGAAGAAACCAACCTTACTGGAATCTTGATGTTGTATTTGGAGCCTCCAAAACTATGAAAGAGATTAGTTCTCCTGTTTCAAGCTACCTAGCAGGGGGAATGTCAGAAAACTAACATACAGCACCGTGGTCAGGGTCATTTAAACTCTGTAGTGTGCTAGGAGCATTCTGTTCCTTGCTGTTAAGGTATCTCAGTGCTAAAGCACTGCTCGTAACCAAGCTGTCTTAGCAGGCTATTGTCTCTGGTTCCGCTCTTATTTATCTTTCATTAAGATAATCTGGGGTTTGAAAAAGTCAAATGCAAAGTGATCATTCTAACTTTTCCTCTTTTTGTTGTGTGAATTCAGGGCCATCGCCGAGGGCAGTTTGGCCAACTGTCAAGTACTGATAATATGACTGGCAAACCTGGTATGTCAGCGATTGTTCTACTGTATTAACCTTTTTGAGTACCATGAGCTCATGAAATATAACAAAGCATTGTACTGTCTAAACTCTCCTGACTATATGGCCAGTGTTCATGTAACTCCTATTGTCTTGGTTTGCGCCTGTCAGAGGAAGATGTCTGATGCCTTTGTTTCCTTTTAATGCCCTTCCCCTTAATTTGATCTATATTTGATGACTCAAATCCAAAGAACACGGTGTACCTGGGATAGCAGGTACATACATACACACTTGTAAAAGGCACACTTCAGTGTTACACCCTTCTAAGGGCTTCACTGTAGAGTCCGAGGTAGGAAATTTCACAGGAACAGGTTTTGCAGTAGCTAAAGTATATCATCTTGTTCCCTGGGTATTTGTCAGAGGACAAGTCCTTTCATCTTTAAACTACTGAAATCCTCTTTGTGGGGCTAAAGGTTCTGATGCTGTGCTTGAAGACTGATGACAGTCACAGCTGAGATATAAACTCAGAACATCTGGCTACAAGGTCTTATCTCTATCCTTAGCTTTCTCCTGGAATATACTCTATATTAACCTCAATATTGAATATTTTCTTTACCCAAACTCAACATTTCCTGTATTCTTTTCTCATAATGCAGAATCTGGTTCCATAGGTTGTGCCAGGCTTGCAGGAGCTTTCTTGTGTTTAAACACTGGATCTAGGAGATTATGGACTTATAATGGTGTAGGTGCCACTCAAGTACTGAATGACTAGGACCACTTGGGTTCCATAAAAAGTTAACATTTTCTTCAATTGGGCCAGCTCACCAGAAATATCCCAATATAATCAAATAAATTATTTCTTATTTCAAATAGTGATAGTAGTTATTCGCAAGTTTATTTACTTATATGCAGAATATATATTTGGAGAGACACTGGAGTAGAAGCTTCAAGCCCAATACACTTTTGGGGGAGAACCTAGATTCTAGTACCACCCTCTGTCAAAATGGTCAAAGGAAGAAAGGCCGAGTCAGAATTGCTTCCAGTACAAGGCAGTAATTGCACTTGCCCCCACATTTTGAATTTATAATAAAAATTTTAAAACTTCTTTAGGTTTCTGCCCCCAAATTGCTTTTGGTAAGCAACAGACAGAAAACTAATATGTCCTACATTAGTTAAGTATACGTTTGGGTTTGTCTTCAAGCATGTTCCCAGAGATGAGTAACTAAAGGAAAGACCCATTCTGAGTATGGGCAACACCATCACAGAGGCTTGGGGGCCCATTAAAATGGAGGAGGGTATAAGAAAAACATGCCAACAAGGATATCCTATCTGCTTCTTGTCCACCATGTGATTGGCTGTTGCCTTACCATGTGATCCCGAGCCATTATGCTTAGGATCATAGTAATAGAAATAGCCAACTAAGGTCTGAAGGTGAAATTGAGACAAAATAAACATCTATGCCACATGCTTATCACAGTTGTGATAAAACTAATACAGAAGATCTAGCCCATGAGTATGAGCATTATGTTGTGATGGTGAATTTCTTTACATAATGTTTTTTTTATTGCTTTAGTTAGCTTAGCGAGGGTATTTTCATGCATATGTCACTGAACTTTGCTCATATTTACTTACTATGACCTTTATAAGCCCTCCTCCCTTCTCATAGATCCACTTCCTGCTCTCAAATAGCCCACCCCCCACCATTTCATGTTATATAAAATGTGAGGAATCATGATATTTTAAAATTCCCCATTGCTTTGCATTTCCTCCTTTTCTTCACCACATATCCCCTTTTATTTTTTCATCTTTCCTGTATACGAATATATGTGTTCATTATATATACATGTATATATTCTTTATATGAGAGAAAATGTGTTGTCTTTCTTAGTCCAGCTTGTTTTCTTTAAGATGATCTCTAATTTCATTCATTTTCTTGAAAATGACATCATTTTATATTTAATGGCTAAGTAAAGGTTTGTTAGGAAGTGCTTTGGAGATAGCTCAGCCATGTAAATGTTTGTTGTATAAACACGGACCTAGTGTAAACCCCAGCACTCACTTAAGAAGCTGGGTGTGGATGCTTGTAATCTCAGTACTACAGAAGGAAGAACAGTCCCATCCCCAGAGCTCACTGGCCAACCAGAGTACTGGCCAATCAGTGAGCTGCAGGCCCCAGTTAGAAACTGTGCTTCAAATAATAAATTAAATGGTGCCTGATGGTAAGGACACCAAGAATTTCATCTTGGCTTCCCTGGCCTCTGTATCTTGTATTTATGTAAACACACACACATACACCAAAATGATAAAAGCTTAATTGTGGGTCTATACCACACTTGATTTATTCATCTGTTAATGACATCTAGTTTGGTTTAGTATTTCAGCTGCTGTGTCTGGTAAAGGGCTAAACAAGGGTGTGAAAATATTTCTTTATGTGTTGACTTAGATTTCTTCTGGGTACATATCCATAAATTGGTATATAGCTAGGCCATATGGTAGTTCTATTTTTAATTTTTTAAGAACTGATTTCTATAAGGGCTGTACCATTTACATCCCATAGGGGCTGTACCATTTACATCCCATCAGCAGTGTAAAGGGGCTCTTCTTTTTTCACATTCTTATCAGCATTTGTTGCTTCTTTTCTTTTTAAAATGTATTTATTTTTATTTTATGTATATTGGTGTTTGCCTACATGTTTGTTTGTGTGAGAGTGCCAGATCCCCCTGAAACTGGAGTTACAAACAGTTGTGAGCTGCCATGCGAGTGCTGGGAATTAAACCCGGGTCCTGGAAGGGCAGCCAGTTTTCTTAACTGCTGAGCCATCTGTGCAGCCTCTTGTATGTTTTCTTGATGGTAGCCATTCTGACTGGAATGAGAAGGAATTTCAATGTAGTTTTAATTTGCATTTTTCCAGATGGCTAAGAATGTTGATATTTCTCCCCCAAATATTTATTGGTCATTTGTATGCCCTCTTTTGAGAATTCTCTAATTCATTTTTATTGAATTTTTCCTTTCTTCCTTCCTTCCTTCCTTCCCTCTTCTTTCCTTTCTCCACCCTCTTTTTTCTCTCTTCTTCTTTCTTTTTTGGTCTGTAATACTTGAAGTTTGTTTAGAACTCTTATCAATCATCTTCTTTATTGTATAGAAGTCTTTAGTTTAATGCAATAACATTGGTTAATTTTCACAATTATTTCTTGAGTATAGACTTCAATTAAATTCCATCTCTGTGGTTTGTTTTCTTTCTTTTTTTTAAAATAAAAACAACCCTATTTTTTTTGACATTTATTTAGTATGTGCAAATGTGGAGGTCATAGGACAACTTGCTGGAATCAATTTTCTTTCTCTACTTTATATGTTCTGGGGATTGAACTCAGGCCATCAAGCTTAGTGGCAAGTGCTGAGCCATCTCATTAACTCATGTCACTGGCCCACACTCATCTCTGGATTTATTGTCTACTGATGGTCATTGAGAATAAGGGGAGGAGATGGAGCAGTTTGCATAAAAAGCAAACATCACCAGGGTCCATCAGTGGGAAGATGGAGGATGGGTGCACAGTTCCTGAGTGCTTACTGAGCTGAGTGCCAAGACTTGGAAAAAGCTGCAGGCCCTTGTCCCTGGAATACTCTTAGAGAAATCTGCTAATAACTGCTAGTTCTGACTGCTGAAAGCTATGCTCAGGGCACTGAGGGCTGAGCTGCAGCACTAAGCTCTGATGCTCTAGCACCAGACCTACAGAGGTGCAAACCCCAAGTGCCTCCAGCATACAGATCTTGGAGTTGTACTGGAAAGTCCCCAGCCATTAGCACTCAAAGTTCAGAACTGTTGACACTAACAGGACTATTCTGTCAGTTCATGATTTCTAAGTAGAGCAAAATTAATCTCAACCAGTTGGTGATACTAAGTGCTCAAGGTCTAAATTGTTCATGATTTGCTCAAAAGTCCAAGTCCAGTCTCTGAGACTAGAAAAATTCAGCTTTGAGCCCAAAGAGTAGTCAAAATTTAAGTAGTGTCTTTCCACAATACAATGGGAAATATGCACAGGGTGATTAACCCACTCCAAAAAGGAGGAATAAGGAAATCAAATAAATGGATCAGGAAATGGGGAAAGTCAGCAGGCAAAACATTAAATCTTAAGCTACGTGCCTGACTTGTGGAGGGGTATATGTTCCCAGTTGGAGCCAACATAGACATTTTCTTGGATATAGTTTCCACACTGCCTTCAGTTTCTACCCTCAGGATACTGGATGTTGCTGCCACCTCTGTCTTTCCAACCTCTCCTCTGCAGCTTCAGCCTCATTGAGTATGCATCCACCTCTGGGGGGAATTTGCAGATACTTCAACCCTGCATCACATGGTTAACTCTCTCAAACTTTCTTTTTAGAAAGTGAGAAAGAGGCAGATCGGCAATATGACTAGAAAACTCTGTATGATAGTTATTTTTCTACTATATTAACTTCTTTAGGTTCTGGGTTCATAAAATGTCATAAAACTGAGTATTGTTTGAACTTTTGAACTTGTGACTGGTGCTCATCACCTGGCTCTTACTATATAAGCTACCACACTCTCATAACTCTTGCATATTGCCTTGTAGGCAATGCCAGAATCTACTACCAGCATGAAGAGTATGTGGATCTGCTTGAACTGTAACAACTGTGGCTTGAACATTGGCAAGGGATGACTGAAGCATTCCTAGGTGTACAGGGTCATCATGTGCTCTTTTGTAAAGTGATTTTGCTCTGGACAGTTGTGGTTTGAATGTGAAATGGCTTCCACAGGCTTATGTGTTTGCATATTTGGTTCCCAGATCGCGGCACTGTTTTAGGTAGAAACAATGAATGGCTGGTGGAGATGGGTCACAGAACGCATGTCTTTGCTGTTTTTGTTTGCTTGCTTTATTTTTAATTTACTTATTATGTGTCTTTTACATAATGTATCTTGATCCATTCATTTCTTCATCTCTTTGCATCCACCCTCTGCCCCCTCAAAAAAACAAAATTTAGGAGAAAAAAAATAAGTAAAAGAAAAAAGGAAAAACTTAAAAATCTTGTCATGGAAGCTGTAGTGTGACGCAGTAAGTCACACCATGAACTCTTTTATCTTTTTGTATTTACTTGCAAGTGTTCATTGCAAAAAGCCATTCATTTATTGGTCAGAGGTTCGAGGCCTCTGTTTTCCACTACCATATAGATACTGGGCTCACACTGAGATCTCTCAGCTTCCTGCTTTGGTCACCTGCTGCCATGCCTCCCCTGCCACTATGAACTTATCTCTCTGGAACTATAACCCAAAATGAATGCTTTCTTCTAGAAGTCATTTCTGGTTATGGTGTTTTATCACAATGAAGAATAACTAGCACACTAACACCCTAGGCCTCTGGTTTCCTGTTGTCAGTGCTAATCTTTTTCTACCTCCATTCATCACATCTTTGCATCTGAGAAGTTTTAAACCTTTTCAATTCCCTCCTGTTGGCTCCTCTTACTGCAGATGTGACCAAAGCAGCCACTAGCGTCCATCTCACAGAGCAAATGTTTACTTTCTTGAAATCTCTTGTTCCCAGTAATCTAGTCCATTATTCTTTTTTTTTTTTTTTAAATTTTTTTTTTGATTTATTTATTTATTATGCATACAGTTTTACAGAAGAGGGCGCCAGACCTCATCATAGATGGTTGTGAGCCACCATGTGGTTTTGCTGGGAATTGAACTCAGGACCTCTGGAAGAACAGTCAGTGCTCTTAACTTCTGAGCCATCTCTCTAGCCCCTAGTCCATTATTCTTCAGGTTTGTCTTTCACAAAGTCTTGGGTCTGGACAAGAAGTCAAATTATTTGCTATAGTGCTATAAGCATGGCTGCAGGTCCAGCTCCTAAGACTCATTCCCATGGAAACCCAATCATCCTGGACTTCGATATCCACATTTTTTGTCAGCATTCTGATCTCAGCCTTCTTTAGAATTGCTCACTGAGCTCCATGGAGGGGCCAAACCTCTGTGAACAGATCCTCCATGCTCTTCCAAATTCCTGTAAACCATTTCCAAAGACTCTTCCACACTTGGATATTCAGTAATGGACTTACTATTGTTAATTTTTTGTCAGCTTTATGATAAAATATGTAACATAACTAACTTAAAAGAAAAAAATAGTTACTTTGGCTAATGGTTTGGAAGTTTCAGTACAAGACCAAGCAGCCCTTTGGGCCTCTAGTGAGTACAACCCATCATAATGTAGGCATGTGTTGGGGCAAAGCTTTTACTTCAAATCCTGAAAGAAGCTGAGAAAGAACTAGTGAGGGGTTTATAACAACCCCCTCCACAAACAGCCACATTGTTGAAACAGTTTGTAACTGTGGTGGTAAATTCAATAAAAATAGCCTGAAATATCAGATGACAGAGCCAAGCTAGGAAGGTCAGGGAGTGGTGGCCCACACCTTTAATCCTAGCTCTAGGACTGTTTGAATGAGAAGTAAAATAGCTGGTGCTGCACTTCTCTGGTGGGCTGAAAGGACAGAGGTTGGAGTAAAAGAATTCCTTGGAGACAGGCCTGAAAAGTTGGCTGGTGAGAAGTGGCTGAGGTTTGTTTCTCTATCTCTCTGATATTTCAGCTTTTCCCCAATGTCTGGCTACTGGTTTTTATTATATACCAAATAGATTTTGTGCAATATGTAACTATGCAGTGTAGGCCTCAAACTCACTAGGTAGTCTAGGTAGTCATCACACTTGTGTAATCTTGCTTTGGCCTCTTGAGTGCTTGGATTATACATATATAATACCAGCCAGAACTACAGTTCTCTTTGGAGGTGTAGTTCTGATAATGTAAGGATCTCCCACTAGACATCTTCTGAAGGTTCCATCATCACCACCCCAAAGTTCAAGTTTCTGCAGTCATTCAAACTGGAGCACTTAATATTAACCTTTGTAAGTAATAAGTGTTATTAACACCACTATGATGGCCTTTCACTTATAGAAAAGAGCTCAGAGGCTGAAAGACTACCACATAGCATTGGGTCTGATATTCATCTGGAGGCAGATTGTCTTTGGAACTGAGATTCTTATCCACAAGTCTAAGTAGGGTGACTTCAAGAAAAGGAGAGATTTCTGGGAGCTGTTATCAGATATGTTGTTTGAACTGAGATTAAGGATGAGAGATAGTTGCTTGTGTGGAGAGAGCTACCCCTAGAATCCCTAGAGCTGGACAGCAAGTCCCTCAGAGAGTGAGTCTGTGATAGGGGCACATTGATAAGCTGGGAGCACAGGATGAGAAATGTGATGCAGGCAGGTAGGACTTTAGAGACATGATTCCTCAGTGGGATATTGGGAAAGATGAACTTCACTATTGATCATGCTAATAGAACGCGTTCTTACCTGTTCTGGGTGGCTACTATAATATTTGCGAGAAAGCATTCCTTTCCTGTGTTCTGTGTACTCTGTGTTGGGAGGAATGCGATTCGGAGGAACAAGTTCACGTTCTGATCTGCCTCTATTTCCTTGGCGTCTTCATCTTCTTCATTCTTTCGCATGTCTGGGGTAACAAAGCATGCCCAGGCTTTTTCATCAAAGACGTTAGGAAATCAAAGAGAGAATAGATGAGCAAAGCTTGAGAAGAAATATGTTATGGACTTCCAACGAGCCTCATATTTCTGTTGTCTTCTTTTAATGCACGGTGGTAACTAATGTTGGCCATAGGTTAACTCAATATAGCAATATCATGATCTTCACAAATGTATAGAGTAGCTTCGTGTTTTCAAAATGTTTCCCCACATGTTGCTTAATTTTATAATCATTTGGTGAAATAAGTAGGGTAGTTATAATTGAACTGAGGTTCAGTCCATTTATTTACCAATTTTAGTTTTTCGACTCTCATTTTAGACTGCTTTCCAAGGACCTCTGACAAATAGGTACCAGTATTTGCTACATTTATTGAAAATTTCATACCATATGACTCCCAGTAATGCTGAATTTTCAGAACATTGTGGGAAGGGCTTGGGAGGAGTTTAGGGAGAGGAAGAGCATGGTCATTGTATGAAAAAAACTTTCCTCAATTACAAAAAAAAAGAACAAAAATTCAGCTTGAGGTTCCTTCCTTTGCTTTTGCCTCTTTCACTAAAATTTGCCATCTATTTAGCAACAATCCCAGGAGATTCTGCACATACTCCTATAATTACAGATATTACATCATGCAGCTATTATGTGTTTGCCTGTCTTCCCAGCCTCCTCCTTCATCTCCCACTACCCCCAGGGATGGTGAGACATGTTCTCCTCATCTTCATTTCCCATACCTGAAAGGTTGCTAGACACAAAAGTTTAAAAAGTAAGTATGCATGTGTCTGTATATAATCACACCCGTGTCTTCAGACAATTTACATGCATCTTCTTTCCTTTAGAGTTGTTTGGTCTTTATTGTTTAAACTGCTATTATTTAATTAGTGCTATATTTTTTGCTGCCATTGAGATGTAATAGAATTATAGTTCTTAAGATTTTTAAAAAATATTCACAGATCTTCATATGCAAACAACTTGAAAATACATGGCAAAAATAAACCAAATAATGACGTTTAAAATGAACTTCTAAAATGTGAAACAAATGATTAAAAATTACTAACCCCCTTAGTCGATTTATTTAGTCTTATCATAATAAAAATATAACAAAATTTAGCTAAAGATGTTGTTGGTTAGGGTTCGTTTAAGAGATCCCTCAGAGGTTAAGCACACTGGTTGTTCTTCCATAGGTCCTGAGTTCAATTCCCAGCAATCACATGGTGGCTCAAAACCATCTATGATGACATCTGGCTCCCTCTTCTGTATAATATGTAATAAATAAAAATCTTTTTAAAATTCATATGCATATTTTTAAATGAATCAAATTTTATTTAGGCAAATATTAATTTAATTTATTTAGTTTTGAGACAAGATTTCTCTATCTAGTCCAGACTTGCCTTGAACTCATTATGAAGCCCAGGCTGTCCTTCAGTTCAGCTTCCCAAATTATAGGCTTTATTTTTTAACTTTTACTGATTTCTGATACCTGTCATAGAACACAGAAATGATTGAGTGTGATCTTTTTCAAATATTTCTACCCGTTTGAAAAAACCAAATGGTCAAATCAATAGGAACATCGCAGCTTCCCATAGGTTTTTGTTAGAGCCAATTTTTCTTTTTTTAAAACAAGCATCCATCAGTGAGGACCATCAGTGATAACTTTATTCATAGCCCTGCTGTTTTTTGCATTTGCTTCCTAAAGTCATCCTGTGGTCAGGTTCCAGTCCACTAAGCCATATTCAGAAGAATGCTTCTGTCAAGACCTCTGAAGCCAGAGCTGAATATCCCTGCAACAGAATTTGACACCTATTTCTTTATATGATACCTCACTTTCCTAATATGCTGGTGACTCGGGCATAGAGTTTCAGTGTTCAGCACTCAGGACTTTGCCATGAGTGACTTGTCCTCAGTATCTTTATCCATGAGAGAAATGACAGAGCCACTAATGGGGATTTGTATGAACTTTGGAAAGTCACCAGGGTTTGGGTACAAATACTCTTCTCCTAGGAGTTATCCTGTCTCCTATTCTTGAGACAGAAATGGCCTATCAGTGTCTATGTGTAAATTCAAACTTCTCAGGTTTCTCTATGTCATCAGGAACTTACGTCTGAGAATCAGTGAACATAACCTATTGGCTGCTTTCACTCTTTTAAGGTAGTAGAACCAGAAGGTCTATTAATCCTTAAATACAAATATGTAGCTGCCTCCTGCATATAAATACATAGAAACACACATTATTGTACGATCCAATGATGATTATGTGTATATCCATATATGTGCATGAACATATATAAAATGAGCACTGAGTAATCAGCAGCTAAGGAGTGAAACTAGTTCTAGCATGTTTTAGAATACTTGGCAGTTGTAGGGGGAAAGCTATAATTAAAAGTAACAAGAAAAAGTCATAGAGTCTTGTCAGGTTGCTTAATAAAGAAACGAATAGTAAAGACTTTGTTACCTAACTCCTTTTACCTATGTCTCCAAGCAATTTAGTTTTTGACCTCCAGCCAGTTGGGATAAAGTCTTAGTTATGATGACTATGACTTGACTGTTCTCACTTCTAGTGATTCCTGGAGTGTAGGAGGTGCTTTGCATGTGGTTGACACTCAGCAAACACTTGTTGGTTAAATGAATGAGTGATGTTGAAATAGAAATCAATGAGCAATAAGTCATGGTGACTTATTAGTGTCTTCGCTCACTCACTCAAAATGACTGACTTCTGTTGTATACCAGACATTGTTCTAAACACTGGAAGCATAGCAGTGAGTCAGGCAGACAAGACTTTCTCTCTTAATATGCATATTTTTTAGGAATGGCAGAATATCAACCAACAAGAAATATGCCATGGTGGTAGACTATGACTGTGATATGAGTACATTCGAAACTGGAGACAGGGAAAGAGGCCCCTTGGCAGGAGCTGGACATGGCTGTGATCCTGGCCAGAAGCACAGAGTTGAAAAGCCAAGAAAATGCTAGAAAGAGATAGAAAACAACCACATCTGATCAGTTGCTTCCACCTCTTACAGACTAATGCAAATATGGATCATAGAATCAGCCTTTCTAGTGGAGCCCCTGGAGCTGAGGGTTTGACAGGGTGTGTGATGCAGAGAAATAACCAATACATGGAGTCAGCTAGAAAACCTTGACTAATTCTGCTTCCTTTGAGGGCTGACACTGAGTTTAGTTTACCTTTCTCTCCCCTGGGAGAGACCTAGAGAGCACAGAGCTTGCCAAAATATGTGCTTGTTAATTTAATTGCTCTTTGTAGAGTTGGCTTTCCTCACCTAATGAGTGTGTTCCGGGCAACAGAGCCACCTCCTGGAAGGTTCCAGCTCTTTACTGTCCCTGAGGAAGCAGTATCTTGTTCTTGAGAGTATTCTAGCTTCAGATTGATGCTTTACTCTGTCTAAGGAACATTTGCTAAACAATGACAAGAATCACTCTAGTATGCATGGTTTCCTTGGCTAGACACGTGCAGAATTGGGCTGCCATAAAACCTCTCTCAACTTGCATCTCTGCTTAATGAGAAAGATCTACTAAGGCTGGGGAATAAGACTTGGGGGACAGACTACAGCTATCTTATCTCCCTTCTCATTCCCCTAGGACTCCTTACAACAGCAGCTAAGAATAGATGTACACAGGTCCTTTTTTAAGCTTTCTGTATGTATGTTTTTCCTCTCCTAGATTGTCAGATATAAAGAATTCCTCATATGGCTAGAATGAGTAGCATTAAGTCACAGGAATCCAGTGTATACTAAACCTTATGATAGGGATAATACTAGAATTATAGATGGAGAGAGGAGGCCCGGCTGGGAACTGTGAGGAGAACATTTTACAAATAGTAGATGTTTCTTGATGCTCCATAGGATCTAGATTTGTGCAAACACTGAATGCTTACAGAATAAATTTCATGCCTGCTCTAGACCTACCTGTAAGGGTAATGGGTTGGAAAGCACCTAAAGGAAAGAACAAGTTGTGTTAGGAAGCTGAAGGAGCAGCTTATGGCCCAGAGCCCTTTATCCACAGTGTCAGCAGAGCCAAATTCAAGTTGGGTAGACTCAAAAGTTCTTATTCTGTTGATAACCATGGGGAAGGTGAGTGCCCATCCATTTCATAAAGATGATGAAACTTCTTTTTCCTGAAGGCTTTCTAGCCACTTCCACATAAGACTTTTCCAGCCACACTTGCAACTAGGTAGGGCCCATGGATAAAGAAACGAGCAGATTTGATATAGATGATCTTCACACCCAACCTAGCAAAAGCAGATTTTTCTCACCTTTTCCCTTTAACTGAAAGTGAAGATAATCCTAGATGGAGGGAAATGGAAAGCTGGAATGTGGGTCCTTCGATGAAGACCTAACTGTGGCTCAAAGCAACAAGAACCAGATGAAAAGACATGGGCCGTTGACTGCTGTTGCTGATATTCTTCTTTGAGTGTGCTGTATGTGAGGGATGAAAACAAAAGCTTTACCACCATAATAACATTTGTGCTTCTCCCATTTTTCCTGTTCTGGAAATAGCAATGAAAGAAAGCTTTCAGTTGTTCAGTCACCTCTGAAGTTACGGTTCAATATCAAGGCAGAATTGGAATATTAGTTAGACTTATTGTAATACTTCTTTGAAAAGCTCAGGCAAGCAGCTGGGTAAGATCTTAAGCTAATCAGGCTGGTGCATCCACCCAATTACCTTCTTTCTCACTATTCCCCAAGGAGTCTGCTTGATCTAGAATTAGGTAGAAGGTCAGTGTTGTTATAAGCATGTAAAGCTTATCCCTGTGAACGTGGATAAAATAAATAATAAAACAACAAACCTTAGTGTCTCTGAGAGCCAGCCCTGTGAGGAATTCCTTCTTCTCCAAAGTTCTTGAAATGGACTGAGTGCTTTTGTATGCCTTGTTGGTGAGGAGGAACCTAGAGGTGAGTCTAAATAGTCTCTATGTTCTAGTCTTTCCAACCAAGCTTTGCCAAATACATCAGAGCAAAGTAGTTGCTCCTTTGAGACATCCTAGTGCAGCCTGGATGTAATTAATATTGTTAAGTGATTTCACATCTGTTCTGAACTAGAAAGATAAACTGTGTATGAATTAAACAGAGTAGAAACCTGAAGTGGACTTGGGGATTATGTAGGAGTTTCAAGTCCAGTTCAGAGACTTAGGGCCCCTGGCTCATATGGTCAGAACTGGTACTTTGGTACCAGCTGGTTTCTGTGTGCAGCTGATCTTACCCTGTTTAGGCTTACCACTACAGGACTCAAAGAGGGTTGTTGTTTCAAATTAGTGTGTCCTAGATATGACTATGATGGCCTCAACTGAATATTACTTAAGTACTTGGCTAGATCAAGGTTCACCCTGCTATATTGGTTACTTGGTATTTGTCCACTTAGAAAGGCATGATGAAAAGGCTGGACCAGAAGGGTTTTTCCACAGAGTAATAGGAATCTGTTTCCTATAAGTTTATTTCACTGCAAATGATGGTGACTCTGTGTGAGACTGGCTGTGCTCAGGGTATGTGAAAGACCAAAACAGGAACAATACATCTTATATTTTTGGTTGTGAGCCTAGCCTTTAACAGCTGAGCCATCTCTCCAGCCTGGAACAATACATCTTACAGGCTAAGGTTTCTGTTTGGAGTTAAGACAGTAAAGAATAAGTTTCTGTTTGTTCTGTGTTGAGCCCTTGCAAGTTAAGGTTTCTATTTATAATCAAGAATAAATTTCTCTTAGATCTGATGTAAACTGCAAAATATGTTTTTTAACCTACACTAAACCTTGTGACACCATTCATATGATATATATCTTTACCTTTATTTCTTTTTGTTGTATTTTTCTTTTTTTCTTTATTTATTTTGTATTTATCAAGAAAAACAGTAAATTGAATTTAAAATGCTGATAAGTTAACAATAACTATAAAGAAAATAAAAATCATACGCATGACTTATCAAGGGTGATAATGCAAATAATTTGCTACACATAAAATTACTTTGTGTTCAGCTTTCCCTCTGAATTTTTTTTTTCTATCCTTGTATATCCTTATTCATGGTCCCTTCCCCCTCCCGCCACATCAGGTCATTTTTTTCTTCTCCACAACTTCCCATCCCCTCCCTGGGCAGGAAGCAGACAGTCCTATGGTCCCACTGATCCAATAATGCTTAGTTCAGTCTCCACTCCTGGCAAATCCAGTTTTGTCCCCCCTCCCTCAAGAGTGAGTCAGGTGTTCCTCTAGGTGGAGTGGGATCCGAAGGGTCAGTCCAGGGTGTTTCTGATCCTAAGCTGTTCTGTGGTTGTGGTTTGCAGCTTGGGCATGCTTTGCTTTGTTCTTGTTTGTTTGTTTAGAGACCGCTAATGAGTGAGTATTTTTCTAACAACGTAAAATAACCAACTCTCTTGCTGTGGTCTAGATACATGGTCCCCATAGATTCATATGTGTGAAAGTTTGATCCATAGTGAGTGGCACCTTTAGGAGGTGTAGCCTTGTTGGAAGAAATGTGTCACTGTGGAGGCTTTGTGGTCTCATATGCTCAAGCTATGCCCAGTATGACAGTCTCCAGCTTCCTGTGGATCAAGATGTAAAACCCTCAGCTCCTTCTCCAGTACCATGTCTGCCTATATGCTGTTGTTTCCTGCCATGATAATAATGAACTAAACCTCTTAAACTGTAAGCCAGTCCCAATGAAATGTTTTTCATTATAGAAGCTGCCATGTGCATAGTGTCTCTTCACAGCAACAGAAACCCTAACTAAAATTTTACCCTCCTGTATGTTTTCTTTTTTTTGCAAGTAATATACATTGTTTTACTACAATTTTTTTTTTAAAAAACAAAACAAAATGCAACATCCTAAAAAAAGAACAATTTACTGGTAATACAAATTCCTATTAAGTTTGTTTTGCTACCATAAGAAATTAAAGAAACCATTAAATAGGAACATTCAACATTAAAAGCTTTAAATCTATGTTGTAGCCTTTGGAAAAGCTACAAACTCCTTTTTTCTTTTTCTTTTTTTTTTTTAAAGCTTCAACTTTTGTTTTTTAAACTTTATTATTTATTTACTTATTTGCCTTGGTGTTTGCCTGGAACTGGAACTACAGACAGTTGTTAGCTGCCATGTGGGTGCTGGGAATTGAACCCAGGTCCTCTGGAAGAGCAGAGGGTGCTCTTAACCGCTGAGCCATCTCTCCAGCCCCACAAACTCCTTTTTTCAAAAAAAAAAAAAAGTATTTTCTCTACAATCTCATCAGCTATACAAAAATCTGTACAGTTTTTATACTGAAGCTAATGTTGAGCTGCACTTGAATTTCACATTCTTAGCAAAATAAGATGCCTGAGCACAAACACTCCACACTTTTAGGACAGCCATTTATTTATCCTTCATCCTCCTCTTCTTCCTCATCATCTTCATCTTCTTCCTTCTCCTCCTCTTCCTCATCTTCTGGTTCATTCTTCTTCTTTGAGACTGTTGGCCTACCAGGACCCTTCTTTCCTGCTTCAGTTTTGCCCTTGGCACGGTATGCAGCAATATCCTTCTCATACTTCTCCTTTAGTTTAGCTGCTTTCTGCTCATATGGTTGTTTATCTTTGGCAGATTGTTCAGACCACATCTCACCCAAATTTTGCAGTATCTCCAATAGACAGGCCTGGGTGTTCACTTTTGATCTTTGGGCGATGTTCAGAGCAAAACAGGAAGAAGGCAGACAGTGGTCTTTTTGGAGCAGTAGGATCTTTTGTCTTTCCTTTCTTATCACTTTTGGGAGGAATGTAATTCTTCTCCCGGTCATAACGAGCTTTGTCGCTCTTGACCAGATCTTCAAACTTTGACTTTTCCTTTGCAGACATGGTCTTCCATCTCTCGGAAGACTTCTTGGAGAACTCGGCGAAGTTCACCGGCGAGTCGGGGTGCTTCTTCTTGTGCTTCTCCCAGCACATCTGCACGAAGAAGGTGTAAGAGGACATCTTTCCCCGTGGCTTGTTGGGGTCTTCCTTACCCATGCTGACAGTGCTTCCCTCCGAGCCGCACAGACACTTCCTTCCCCAGGCTCCTGCGACAACTGGCTTCTCGCTACTGCAATCCTCAGGCTCTTGTTTTGTCTACCCTCCTGTATATGTTTTCAAGTTTAAGCCTAAAGTAAATAACGAAATGCAAACAGTTTGTTCACTTCGTATATACTTAATAAATAATAGTCCTTAAACTCATCAGAGAGCTGCTGGATATGACATTCAGAACGATTAATGGAAAAAGACCATTAATGACAGAGACCCTAGCTCCTAATGGTGACCCTAATGCCTCCAAAGAAGATGATGGGACACATTGACTCCCATCTGAATTGTGGTATCAGTAACTGCCCAGAAGACTGCTCCAATGCCTCATCCTTAGCCAGCGTCTGGTTGAAACTGTGGACACTGGAGGGTTGATTACCCCACTTTACCCAGACAAAGTAAGGTCAGTTCCCTAACTTTTTCCTCTACAGGAAAGTCTCTCAGATCTTCTGGGCCTAGCAGCTGAAAACTGATGCTGCCCTGGGACCTCTGCCTCTAGTGAAGCCATTGAGACCACAGGAGCCTAACATAACTGCCTAGGCAATGGGTTGCAGGGAACCATGAGGTTGGCTTGGCCTAGATACATTGAGAGGCATGTGTCATAGATTCTTCAAGTTAAAGTCCATGGCTCCTGGGGCACAATGTGTCTTCCAGTTCCTAAAAGACTGATGTACTCCCTCAGAGTAAAATGCTCAGGCCACTTTGTGTTTCTCTGTATGTTCCCTCAGCCAATGAAGCATGAGTGCTTGACAGGATATTTGTTCTTAGACATTAATCTTGTGTACCCGTGTGTCTTGCAAACTTCACTGCGTCATGGCAACTACATCTGTATTGATCTTGGCAATTCCCATTATATTCTGTTTCTGATTAAGGTATAAAAGTTCAATTCCTCTCAATAGAATTGTTACAGCTTCAGTTGTGCTGTGACCCTTCCATGGCCTGATTTAATTCCTCATGGCCACATCATACCCTGGCCCAGTATGTAAGGTTAGTGCTTACAGTGGATAAGTATCTGTCATTTTCATTGATACATAGGCCATTTGGATTGTACTTTCTGCTATAATTTATCATCCTCGGATCTCTGATGACATTGATGGCTAGGCTAACTGAAGTTTTGTCAGTTAAACAGCAGAAAACAACCAGCTCCTTTCCCCAAGGCTACAGCCACCTTGTGAGTTCATTTCATATATAAAAAATCAGGCCTTGCTTTTTCTATTACTGCTAAGTCTCCTTCTGAGAAAAGAGACATGTTAGCCCTGCTAACAGGCTTCATATTAAGGAGCAAACAGGCTTCAGACGTAACTTTTTATTGTTCCTTTCTTTAAAAGAACTTTAAAAGAATGACTGTTCTCAGTAATAACTGCTTGTGTCTTGGATAAATGATCAGATGGAAAGAAAAAAGTCTAAAGTCTATATAGGTCCTGATGATCTAAGAAAGTGTTCTGTGGTGTATAAAGGTCTGAGGATATGAAATTTTAATTAAGTTTTAAGGATATAAGAAAACAATTAAAGGTAAGTGAAAAATGGGAAATATTTCAGGCTTCTTTCCTCCTTCTATGCTGTTGTTATACCGAGATGTCTTTCTTCCTTCCTTTCTTTCTTTCTTTTTAATGCAGTTGTTGTTGACATCTCTCTTTTTAAAATATTTTTATTATTTTATGTACATTGGTGTTTTGCCTGCATGTCTGTAAGGGTGCCAGATCTTGAAGTTACAGACAGTTGTTAGCTGCCATGTGGATGCTGGGAATTGAACCTGGGTCCTCTAGATGAGCAATCAGTGCTCTTAACCGTTGAGCCATCTCTCCAGTCCTATATACTGAGATTTCTTACAAACACCTATTAGCTGCATTTTTTACAATATGAATTTTTCTACAGATAACAAACAGTGGTAATGCTAATATATATGAGACTTTCATCTTTATTTTTTTTAAACCAAGAACTTCATGTGAGCTTCAGGTAATTGAGAGAGTCATCAGACTTGAACCCACATCTCACAGGTCAAGCAGATTCTGGATAAGTACAGCCTAAGTTTTCCCAACTACTAATTCCTAAGATTGTGATCTCTCTTTTGGTATTGGGACTCCTCCCCTCCCACAACCATCAGAACTATGGGCCTGAAAGTTCCAAATGTAGGGTCTTCCTTTCAATTCCTAAACGTTAACTTCTGCCCCTAGTCTATATCTGTCTCAGCAGATCTCTTTCCTCCTGGCTGACAGACACTATCCAGAAATCAGCGACAGACTACAAACTGCTCCAAACGGCTGTGAGTTCTTGGCTTGCTGAAAGCTGATGTGGAACAGTCCAGCCAATGTCACTGCTCCCTGTCTCTTTAGCTGGGACAGCTAACCAGATGCTTATGAGTAACCATTGTCTGAATCCTCTCCCAAATGTTGAATCCTATTCCAGTCTTCCTGGATCCTGACAATGATGTCCTGGTTTCAGCAGGAAGTAGTTACAGAAAAAAATGTCACTTCTTGTCCCCTTCTAACAAGATGAAATGTTAGATCAAAAGAAAACTCTCTGATACAGGGGACAAAATGTCTACCTATACTGCCTATTGGCATACCAGGAGAGGTACCTGCTAAAACTAAGTAGGCCCAGATCTATCAGTACATAGATTCACTGTCTGAAGTAGTTCTACAGTACGATATGACACTTGACCTGCTCTGTGTAGATGAAAGAGATATTATATGACTTTAAGAGACAATTGTTTTTTCTATGCAGATCACTCAATCATTAGAGACAATCTGGCTGTACTCAAAGAAACACTGTGGAAAAGGGGGGCTTGTGATGAAATAAATGACTAATGCTCGTTCTCATTTTTGGGCTCTTCCTAGATAGTAACTGATGCCAGCCATCACAGGACCTTTGACCCCCTTGTTTCTGCTAATTACTGTTGATCCTTGCATCATTAATGCCTTAACCAGATGTATAAATTCCGGTCTGGGTGCCATTAAGTTGATGGCTATGAGAATAAACCAGATACCCACTACAGAATCAAAGATTTGACCCAGGATACAACTCAAGAGAGAAATGTGAGACCAAAACAGGAACAATACACCTTACAGGCCAAGGTTTCTGTTTGCAGTTAAGACAGTAAAGAGTAAGTTCCTGTTTGTCCTGTGTTAAGCCCTTGCAAGTTAAGGTTAAGTTTCTATTTGTAATCAAGAATAAGTTTCTGTTTCTTAGATCTGATATAAACTGCAAAACATGTTTCTCAACCTACACTAACCTTATAATCCCATTCACATGCTGTATATCCTTATGGTTGCTCCTTCTCTTTTATTGTATTTTTCTAACAACATATAATAGCCAGTTCTCTTTCATGAACACCTTATCTCTCCTATAAAAAGAACCTAAAGAGGCAGGCAGGAACTGCTCTTTCAAATTCCAACTAAGGGTGAGACAACTGGCTGACCAGTCCTGGACACACACCCCAAATTGCAGCTTGTTTTAATTGGACAATCATGGGTTTTATTTCTCCTCCTCCTCCTCCTCCTCCTCCTCAGCTTTAACAGGTAGACCTGGGAGGAGAAGATACATTCGATCTAACTTCTGAATACCAGGACTGAGTGGCCACAGTTGGCTGCTGTCTGGCCACCAGTGCTGTCTCATGCCTCTTTCTTTTACTAACCTCCAAGCTGTTGCAACGCTTTTCAGTAATCATTTATAGTTTACTCATGTTGTTTTGCTTCACTGAATAGCAACAACAGCTAAATAAATAATAATAATAAACAGTACAATTATCAAAGGAATACACAAATCTGCCCACAGGTGAGCATTTATTAAGCTCTTTTTGTATGCAGCTTTATTAACAGTGATGAGGTTACAGAATAACACCACGCAGTTTCCTTTGTCGTTCTTTATAGAAAACCAGAATGTTTTAATCCAACAAGGCTTCTGCCAAAATGTTCTGGATAAATAACAACAACAAAAATTTTTAGGAGTGCCCAAGATAAATACTTTGTGTCAAACTCCCTGAGAGGGAGTGTTAAATGCTATGTTATAGGGTAAATTATTAATATTTTACATCGTGTAGTTCTAGTGTTTAACAATAGATAGGTTTTGGTATAATTTTTTATTGCTATGAAAAGAATTATTTTCATTGCTTCCTTGCACCAAGAACACAGTCATTGGTGCTGAGGCAGGGATTCAGCACTCACTCAGAGATCATAAAGGTTTATTCTGTTATAACTAAGGGAAAATAAATGTAATGAATTGATTTAAGTACATTTATTCCATAATTTAGTTGAGTTCTGAAGACACTTGGCCAGGATAATGGGTGTGGGAGTTGGGGAGACCCTACCTCTTATTTCCACTTAACTTCTATTTACATACATGTTGTAAAACACACATAGTATCATTATCACCCTGTCTTAAAGCATAGAACCTCTCAGGATCAACTTCCTTATTACCTAAGCCACTACACTTCCTCAAGTCCTCACCATCCAGTCATTCTAGAGATCTATGTTAAACTGCCCATCATAGACCTGCTTTTTGTGACCACTTTTACAACAGGAAGTGAAAATCAAATGCACTCAGTGTACTGAAAGTGATTGACGAGTTAGAGATCACAGCTTGGTCCAGTAGCCCTGAGAAGATGGACACACTTTATTAGATCTGGCTTCCTGGAGACATTCTTATCAGGTCTGCTACCCATTCAGAAAAAAGCAGCTTGAGTTTGATTGTTTGGCTGCTGGGTAACAGGCTATTTTCTGATAAGCTGAACATTTTTTTTAATCACAGAGCTCAGGCATTAAAAAAAAATCACAAGCCATTTTCTTTCAGAAAATGAAACAAAAGTATGATTGGGTCCTAACTTGGGGATGTAACTGAATAGAGATAAGTACATACCACAATAGAATGAGGTCAAGTTCGCAGTTGGAGAGTAAACTGTGCGTCCCAGAAGCAGCAACTTCAAGATGAATTAAAGACTCAGAAGGTGACACAGGACATTAAGGGTCTGTGTATGTTTGTGTCTTTGATGGCAGTCCAGGATATTCAGGGGTTCAAATGTTTACTGATATTCATGTACCATACACTATCAATGTCAAACCACCCAGGGTCTGGGAAGCCCAGCTATGTGTATTTTTTGAGTCTTCAGATTAACAACACAGAAAAATTAAATGATGATTGCAATTTACCTAGCTGTACTAGGCCTGTGGTTTAGCTCTAAAAAAGCAAATACTTAGACTTTACGGCCTACTGTACTAGCTGTGACAGATGAAGAACTCTCAGACTCTCCATGTTTTAAATCCTAAAATGTTACGACACATTGATTTTTACTTCATCTGGAGACTTAGGCCCTTGTCTTCACATACCTCTACATTCTCAAAGTAAGGAACATCTATTGGTGTGCATAAATAAATCATGTTTGCTCAGTTATCTGTAACCTACAACGAAGCACCCTTTTCTCTCTCAAAATTAACAATATACTGTGGGCTTTTCAGTTGCAAGTGTGTGTGTATATCACCATGAAAAGATGCTATAAGCCACCCTCAAACAGGCTTGGCAAGTAGTGGACAAAATGATGCACTGGAAATGGAGTTTATTTTACCAACGCTGCTGCATCACTGATAATTTAGGAGCTCAGCCAGTGATTAACTTGGTCCAAAAGCCATTTTCTCACAGTTTTGTTTTGTAGCCTGCATAGTTATGGAATTAAAGGAGCAGGTATCTTTAGATTTTCCCTGTACTTGATAAAACTTCTCTTTCTTTTTCTGTATTTTTATGCTAGTGGCATCTTATTAATTATTATTATTATTATTTATTACTTACTATTCCAGTGTTTATAGTTTATTCCTGAGTGTTACCACTGAATACCCCAAACTGAACTTTTCATAAGGGATGATGAGGAAAGTTGTTCCAAAAATGTTTTATTTGAACCACTTTTCACAGTTGGAATAAAATGTAGCCATCCTTCACATCCTTAGGAGACGGGTACCAGGACATGCCCTACCCGTGCTAGGATACCAGTGCCTTGATGTTCACGCCTCATCTACATAATGGCATAGTAGTTACATATAACTTGTTCAAATCTTCTTGTATAATTTATATTATTTCTAGGTCATTATAATATCTAATACAAGGTAATTGCTTACCTGTTGTGCTGTATAACTCAGGGAAGAAAGAAAAACAGGGGAAAGCTAGTTGGTATGTGTTTCCTACCGCATGTGCAATTGTTTTCTAATCTCTTCAATTTGAATGACCTACAGATGTGTAGCCCACAGACAAGGAGAGATGACTATGCTTTGGACATATCCATCGCGACTCAACACACAGGTAGTAGGAAGGGCTGTGATTAGTGACAACTAGGATATAGTTCCAGATACCTATTTATTCCTTTAAGTTGACTAACTGTACATAACCCATTGTCAATAGGCACTTTCTTCCCAAAATATGCTATAAAAAATAAACTGATATATTGAAAGAAAACATGCATCATGTACTACAGTCCTTCCCTTCTCCCCAGACTTGACAGATAAATCAAGGAAACGGCAGCAGGAGAATATACTTTGCCAGGCATGGCGACACATGCCTTTAATCTCAGCACTCAGGAGGCAGGGACAAGAGGATCTTGTGAGTTTGAGACCAGCCTAGTCTACCTAATGAGTTCTAGAGCAGCCAGAGCTACATAGGACCCTGATACAGAGAGAGAGAGAGAGAGAGAGATTTTGACATTTTGATTTGCAAAGCAACTTGGAGAGATAGTAATAAAGTAAATCATAAATAGCATACATTATTGGCTTATTATTAAGTTAGACATCAGGAGAAACAAACCACACTCAACAGAAAAACCCATCCATTTATCCAGTTATTGCCAAATATGAGCATCCCAAGTGTTTCCTTCATCATCACCATGTGAAAGAGTGGGCCAGTAAAATTACTGCTATTGGCTGAACAACCAGAGGGGTAAACCAAAGTTAATGATCCTCAAGAACATAGTGTTGTTTGGTGATTATTTGAGCTAATGGTAGAAGCAGTTTAACTATGTCGAGGTAGGATAAAGCTGTACCTGCTGGTCCAGGCCTGCAATCCCAGCTACTGGGGAGGCTGAGGCAGGAGGCTTTTAAAGTCAAGGTTAGCGAGGCAAAATAAAAAGAGGGCTGGGAGTGGTGGCACACACCTTTAATCTCGCACTTAGGAGGATGAGGCAGGCTGATCTCTGGTAGTTTGAGGCTAGCCTGGTCTGCCCAGTCACACCCTGTCTCAAAAAATAAAATAAAATGAGGGCTGGAGATGTAGCTCCCCGGTAGAGCATTTAGCATGCACAAGATCCTTGGTTCACCATCCAGTAAAAAAAAAAAAAAAAAAAAAAAAAAAAAAACCTCTCAATATATAAGGATAAGAGATAAAACTTTCTAAGAAAAATGACAAATGATTTAAATTTACACCATAAATTAAATGACTGAAACCTGTTCCTTTTCTAAGAGTAGGATTTTATGTTGGAAAACGAGTGTAGCTTCGAGGAGGGTGTGTGTGTGTGTGCCACATCTTGTTTAAAGCTTTGTGACCGTATCATGAGATGTCTTTGAAAGTTCGTTTCACTCAGTAAGGGAAAAGAAATTTTTATGTTGAAATATAAAATTAAGTCTTGGTAGATATAGACTATTTTCATTTGAAAATTTGAAATGAATATTTTCAACTCTCCCAAAAGAAACAGAGAGGAAAAATACACCTTTGAATAGAAAATTGCATAGTCTCGACAGTTTCACGTGTAGTAAAGAAAATCTCAGGAAATAACTGCTGTGGATTTAGGAAGCATGCCTCCTTGAAAGAGTGCCCGCAACAAACTCCGTTTGCCACCCAGTGGCTGCAGAACAAAATTGCTTCTTCTGCTGCCTACAGCCCTTTATTTTATTGGTGGGAGGTGGGGAAAGATTGAGGTAGATGATGCCGAACTAAGAATTTAGAGCTGCCCAGACATTCCTCTAGATCGATTTGAATCACCATCACTATAGTAAATGGTATATATATTTTCCTTGTGGCCGACTCACAGCTAGACCACGGGCCTCTGGGAAGCAAACGTGTTCAGATACTGACCGGCACGGAGGACACCGAGCTGGCCCGTGACTCGCGGGACACGTTGTTGGGCATGGCCAGTGTGCAGCAGGACACACCCACGGTGGCCTCGGGCAGCTCGTCGTCCTCCGTCCACTCGTTGAGCTCGGGGTGGAAGCACTGGATGCATTTCTTGTACTTCTTCTCGCCCTCATTCCAGCCTCCCACCAGGTACGCTCGGCCGTGCAGTGCCGAGACCCCCGCCGTGCTCACGCCCACGGGCAGCGGCGCCACGAAGCTCCACTGTCGCGCTGCGGGGCTGAAGCTCTCCACCGTGAGCACGTCCACGCGCTCTCCGCGCGGCCCCAGCTGGCTGCCCCCCATCACATACACCCTGTCGCCCAAGGCCACCGAGCAGTGCCAGCCTCGCGGGGTGCTCAGCTCGGGCAGCTCCTGCCACGCGTCATGCGCGGGGTCGTAGGCGCACACAGAGCGCGAGTACGCACTGCCGATGTAGCCACCCGTGACGATCACGCGACCGTCGGCCACGGCGCTGGCGTGACAGCAGCGTGCCACCTCGAGCGGCGCCTTGGGCTGCCACTGGTTGGTGGAGGGCACGTAGCACTCGAGTGAAGCCAGGGTGCCCTCGGCGTTGCGGCCACCCACCGCGTACAGGAGCCCATTGAAGACGCTCAGGCTGAAGTGCGTGCGTTTCTGGTTCATGCTGCCCAGGTGGATCCAAGTGTTGAAGCGAGGATCGTACCTGAGACGACAGAGGACAGATTGATGGCTGAAGCTGGGGAACAGCAATGCATAAGCAAAACCCTGACCTTACCCTAACCCCCACCCCAGCGATTGCTCCTCCTCCTCTCATGGGGGGAGGGGAGTGACACTCTCTTCTCTTCCCATTTAGAAGATTTTTCCTTTAACCGTACTTTTAAACAAATAAAAACTCAAAACAACAAAAAACCGATCTTACAGAAACTCTTTTCTCTAATACTGCCACCCCTACCTCCCTTCCCAGGATTTAAGAAATGCGCAAAATGGCTCACAGGATAGAAGCTGGGTACCTGAAGACGGAACTTGTCCATTAAAGGTGATTCTACCTATTTTTTCAGACATCACTAACCCCCTAGCTCTTTTTGCTGCTTATTAGGATAGGAGTAGCCTGATTGGGTTTCTTATTCTATAAACTTCTCCTTGGCGTGCGGGTTTTGGTCATTCATTGCACTGATAAGTCACCCCTCTGCGCCTGTTAGAATGAGATCAATGGAGTTATGTCTAAAAGCATCAAGAAAGGCTTGCTCTCTCTTGTTAGTTTTCTACTGGTAAAAGTTTCAGTTTGTAGAATTTTTTTTTAAAGTGCTATAGTGTTTTCAGTATATAAATCAATACAAAGTAGACTGATGAGTATTGAATGGTGAGAAACCCAGCAGAAGAGAATGAAGCAGACCTCACTTGTGATTCCCTGTTCACTCAGTTCAGAAGTTCTGTAAACTAGAGTTCCCCTTTGTCCCATTAGGCTCCCAAATAAAACGGAAAGTGTAGATAGGAGCTGTGCACGGGGGCTGAAGCTGTGGTTCAGAGGCACAGTGCTTGCTTGATACAGCTGAGGCATGGGGTTTAAGGTCCAGAACCAAAAAGGCATAAAAAGTCTGAAAATTAATTGCTTGAATTTTTTTAAAAGAGCATATTTATACATATAAATATAAAATATATAAAGATAGGGGCTGGAGAGATGGCTCAGCGGTTAAGAGCACCGTCTGCTCTTCCAGAGGACCCGGGTTCAACTCCCAGCACCCACATGGCAGCTAACAACTGTCTGTAGTTCCAGTTCCAGGCAAACACCAAGGCAAGTAAATAAATAAATAAAAATTTAAAAAATATATATATATAAAAATAAATTACATAAAATATGTTATTGTACAAAATAATTATATTGATATATAACATTTATATAATATAATATCTAAACATAATTATATATTTACATATAAATATAATATATACACATACATATGTATGCATATGTAATATGTATATTGGCTTGTAAAGTATGTTTGTGCATGTGTGTCTGTATGCTGATATGTGCATGTGAATGCAGGTTCCCTTGGAGGCCAGTAGAGGGCGTTGGATGCCCTGATGCTGGAGTTACAGGCTGGTGGGAGCCACCTGATCAGGTGCCAAACTTGAGTCCTCTGCAACAGCAGTGGTTCTTTTAACCACTGATCCTTTTCTCCAATGCTTTGTTTGAATTCTTGGTAAGGGGTAGGAACAATATAATGAGACAAAATAAAAAGATCATTGAAGTTCTGCTTCTTGATGTGTATGTATGACGAAAATAGAAAGGTGTCCATGAAAGGAGCAGAACAGATTTTAAGGGCAAGGTGGTAATAGAATTTATGTGACATGGAAGCAGAGGGAGAATTCTGGGGAACCAGCAAGGGGACCAATAAGAGAGCATGAGAGGGGAGTGGGCAAGAGGTATACATAAGAAAGTGTAATGGCATGTATGTGGAAAATATTAAAAAGTAAAAAGAAATCTAGGGTACATATATTTTGGATGCACTTTATATGAAATGTAAAAAATCTAAAGCATTACTATTATTACTACTATATGGCTAATGAACTAAAATAATAGGCATTAATTTAGGGTCAAGGCAGTTTCTTTACATTTTGATTATTTGCAAAGGACTGGGTACCTGCAGAAATTGCTGACTGCATGCTTGGCTTGGTTTCTTGCATCATTCTGGTCCTCGCCACCAGCTACATAAAGGAATCCATCCATCACAGCCACACACTGGTTAAAACTCTTGGCTGGCATTTCTGTAAGCTTGCTCCATCCATTCTCAGGGTCTCTATACAAAATGTCTCTACTAAGGGACTTCTCAGTCAGGCCAGGGCGTCCCCCGACAGTGATGAGAACACGGCAGCCGCCTCTAATTCTTGTTCGCCTAGACTGCAATGTGTTTTGATGGTAAGGTAGCAAGTGGTAGTTCATAGCATCCACAAGCAGTTTATGACAATCAGCATCTTGCATCATTCTTGGTACAGTTTGAACATAATTGACCAGGTCTTGTGCAGAAATGGTACCAAATCGAATGTTACTTAAAAGATCTGCTGCATGTTTTACTCTCTTTGGGTCAAATTCTAGCCATTTCATTGCAATCTGGAATGCTACTAGCTCAGAAGGCAACTGTAAGTCATCGTCTATGAGAAGCTCATTAATTTGTTCAAATGTAAGCTTCATAAATTGCTCTGATTCTGCAAATTCAATGAAGTTATCCCGGATAAATTTCTGGGCTGTTGCTTTTGCATTTTTCAAGCAATATGTCTCAGCAATGTTAACAACATACATGCAGTTCTCAACACTGATCTCTCGTATCAGAAAATCACTGCACATCTTTATGAGAGTGTGGATCTGAAGGTACACAGCAGCAGAAATGATGCTTCCTATTGTGTATAGAGAGAGGGTCAGCTTTCCTGTGTAAGCATATGCAATCACTGTGGCAAGGCCTAAAGGGGCGATATCATTGAGGTCCACCCTTTTTGTTGATGGATCCTTCTTAAGAATGTTGTAAAAGTATTCACTGCATGAAGCCATCACTGATTTATGAACATCAAAGGATTTGGTTTTGGTACCAATGACTAAGTCACATAGGAAGTTCTCTTGCCGCATTTTACTTAAACCTTCCAGGAGGTTGGGTCCATAGGAAGTGTCTGTTAGTTCAGAAGAAACACAGCTAAGGCTGTTGCCTCCCTCTAGTAGCCCATTTAGAGCATTCAACTTGTTTAGGGGGCTGTCTTCTACGATGATGGTCATCTCACTGATCTCTGCTCTGTTCTTTTTGATAGCCTTCTTTTTGGGTGCCATGCCAGCCACAGCGCTGTCACAGTTAAGAGCTCACTAGGAGAGAAGGATATGTTGATTTTAGTTGTGCTTTGGACTTTGAAATATTACACTCAAAACTTTTATGATTGCATCAAGTAGGTTAATTCTTATTTAAACAGAATGTGTTTAAAGACATTAAGCAAGATGCACATCTCCGTGACATTATTTCAAGCCTCAGCATTGAAAATGAGTCTAGATAAGTATGTATTTTCAAATGAAATATCCCAAAGGGTGTATTTCCAAGCAATTATGACCCGGTGGCAATGAGCAGTTCTCTAGTTGAAATGCATAATAATTTTGAAATAGAAACATCTAAAAGGTTTAACCAAAAAGTGAATTATGACTACCTTGAAGGTTTTCCTCAACATAAATACTAAGATTTAGAAATTTATGTAAAAATTACAAAATAGCATGAAAAGAAGGCTCTTTTAGCAATATAAGTGAAACCTACCATATTTGAAGAGATACACGTAGCTAGAATTTAGAGACTCTTATATAGTATATAGAGTTTGCCAGAGGATTTAAAAGGAAGGATCCACATTCTTGTGACCTTGTTTCAACCACAGCACTTGTTCCTGCGCCTGCCCAGTAGGACCTGGCAGGACAGCAGCATTGTAGCTGGAGAGAGAAGGGTCTGCTTATTTGGGAGCTTTTCCCCCCCCCTCACTTTGCTCAAATCACCATATTCATATTTCCTTAAAGAACATTCCTTTCTCATTGGGTTGTGCAGTTACTTCCAAAATCACTTATGTGTTGGGTGTTCCCTAGTTAGGTTTGCTTGAGGAAATTTAAAAATTCGGGGGGCTGGAGAGATGGCTCAGCGGTTAAGAGCACCGTCTGCTCTTCCAGAGGACCCGGGTTCAATTCCCAGCACCCACATGGCAGCTAACAACTGTCTGTAGTTCCAGTTCCAGGCAAACACCAAGGCAAATAAATAAATAAAGTTTTTTTTTTTTAAAGAAATTTAAAAATTCTTTTCTCAGCAAGAAGTTATAAGGTGTCCATCTTCATGGATGGACAGCAGTTTTCTGAAAATGATGGATCAGTACTCCTGGGATTTGTGCTCTCAAGACAAAGTGTAAGAAATGCAAACTGAAAGCAAGGAGTTACATTTATAGCAGAGGAAGATGTAGGCCTTGTCTGGGTCCTTGGAAGAACCAGATAGCCAATGTTTTATTCATGCACATAATGGGCTTTCAAGGAAACCTTGAACCAAAAAGTATTCTATGTGCTTCAGACTAAAAGGCTAAGTATTCTTGTGCTGATTGGTTTTATATCTAAAGTCTTCAGAGAGAAGGGAACCCTAATTGAGAAAATTCCTCAATAAGCTCAGTTTGTAGGCAAGCTTGCAGGGCATTTTCTTAATTAGTGATTGATAGTCGAGGACCCAGCCCATTGTGGGTGTTGCCATCCCTGGGCTGGTGGTCCTGGGTTCTGTAAGAAAGCAGACTGAGCAAACCATAAGGAGCAAGCCAGTAAGCAGCACCTCTCTGTGGCCTCTGCATGATCTCAACTGCTGCCTCCAGATCCCGGCCCTGCTTGGATTCCTGTCCTGACTTCCTTTGATGATAACTTGTGATGTGGAAGCATAAGTTGAACAAATCCTTTCCTCCCCAAGTTTCTTTGGTCATGATATTTCATCACAGCAATAGTAACCCTATCTATGACAATTCTGTTTATCCATTATTAGACGATTGCTTTGCTAGTGGTATAGAGGTGATATTTAAAACACAAATAACTGGTGAAACAGGGCCCCCCTAACCAGACAGAACTCAGAGACCTTGCTGAGGTTCCCTGTATAACTCTTCAGTTCTGAATCATGATGAGATCCAGGGCACCCTGGACAGCTGGAAGGGTAAGAAGGATTCAGATGGCGTGGGGCAATAGGCTGGTGTTTACAATCCTATTTGCTTAATGCACATAAAGTATTTATAAGCAGATCTCAGGTTTTTAGTATTCTGATATTCTGAGGCTCTGGGAGAAAAGGTTGGTAGAAGTTTCTGAGTAAATGTAACTGGTAGGCTTTAGAATCAATAATGTTTACTTTATAGTTTCAAGTGTTTTCTTCTACCCTGTTAATCTCCATGTCATCTTTAAATGAACAATTCCCCTTTCCTTAATACATTTTTAATTAGCTTACAACATTATAGATCCTAGGTTAGAGGTGGGAGTGGAGGGGGATCCAGAGAAGCTACTGAAGACACCGGGGTACACACGGCTGAGACCCTTTCATACATTTCCTCATGTGCGGTGACCTCAACCATAACATCATTTTCATTGGTACTTCATAACTGTAATTTTGCTACTGTTATGAACCATATTGTAAATATCTGTGTTTTCCAATGGTCTTAGGCACCCCTGTGAAAAGGTTATTCAACCCACAAAGGAGTTGTGACCCACAGGTTGAGAACCACTAGTCCACAGCAATGCTGTCCTATGGAAATATAAATCATACACACAATCTAAACACCTGAGCAGCTGCAAAAAACAGATAAAGATGAATATTTGAAATTAATGCTAGTAAGCTATTTATTTACTGTAGCATATATAAAATATTTCAATATAATTTTAATAAAATTATTAATATGCTAGTATATATTTTCATGCTTAATCCTTAAATCCTGTGTACATTTTAGACTTTAGTATGTCTTGCTTAGGATTAGCCACATTTGAGGCATTTGTAGCCCCAAGTGGCTAATGATTATTGCACTGGACAACAGAGCTGTAGAGCAACCATTTAAGGTATGCAGAGTACAGCTGGGAATTCAAAAGAGGACAAGGAAGTTGGAGGGAACAGTCAGCAAAGTAATGCTAAGCAAATGTATTAGTGATGAAACTAAACACTAATGGCAAAGCATTAAAAGGCAGAAGTTGCCATAATAGACAAAATAAAAATCAATATGCTGTCTATAAGATATCACTATACACACAGATAAGTAGAAAATAAGTGATTATAAAAATATTTACCAAGGAAGTGATTTTTTTTTTTTTAGTGTCAGGTAAAATAGACTTAAATTTTTTTTTTTACTAGTGATAAAACTTTATAATAATACAAATATAAATTCAACTGTAAGAATTAATAAATCATAAATGTATATGTTCATAATTATTAAGGTTCAAAATACATGAACTAACAAATAACAGAATTATAGAGAGAAATAAGCAGTTCTCAATTATATATGAAAAAGTTAACAATTGATGAAACTAGAAAAAATTTCAATTAGCAAAATCTGCACATTACTAATTACTTAATAGAACATTACATGCAACAGAAAGATACAAACTTTACTAATGGGTACATAGTGTATTCACAGAGTCACTAAAAATGCCTCAGCCAACGTGAAAGCATTGAAGTCACATGGCTTCTGTGTAGAATACACTATTTGATAACAATGGAAATAACTGGAAATAATTACAAGTTATCCAGGAAAACCATTTAACTTTCAAACTTTGGAAATTGAACAACATACTTCCAAATAATTTATAACTTAAAGAAGGTATTACAAGAGAAATTAGATCATATTTCAAACTGAATGATAATGAAAACATTGGTACCAGTACCAATTCCATTACTTATCCATAGTGTGACCTCTTTAGCTTCTGTTGACTACAGAAAGAAAACAAGGCTTGGTCAGTGAGCCCTGAAAATGGATGACACAGGAACATCTGGCCATTGTGGGCAGCTGGAATGGGACTGAAGCAGCCTGGTAGATGTAACACTGGGGCTGGAAAGGGCTAAGAAGGGATGAGGGTAGAGACATGGAATCAAGGAGCAGGTGAGGTAAGAATGAACCAAAACTTAGGAGATAAGTATAAAAAGCCATATAGGAACTTCTTAACTTGTAGGCTAATTAAAAATAAGTGTTTTAAAAGGGCATAAGAGGGTAGAATTGGCTTATTTAACTAAAAAGTCCAATCCTAGATTTGCTACATACCCTTAAAAGTTGCTGGTCAGGGAACAGAGAATAAGCTGGAGCTGAGCTGGACTGGCAGTTTCCTCTCTTCTGGCTTTCAAAGCGCTGAAAGGCATTAAAGAGGCTGCATGGGAAGAAAAATTGTTGTTATTTTCACCCAGCATGCTCTAATTTACTGTGCTACCAGGCAAGCTGTGCACAGTGGTGCAGTAGTGGCATAGTTGCTATGGGGGTACTAATTGCTTGCAGTTGAGGTTTCCTTTGGTAGAGGGAATTCATACCTGAGATGCACCCTGGTTAAGAGCCAATGATAAGAAAGTCATAGGCTTAGGGAAGAATCGTCTACTGATGCTTTGGTACATGGATGCATTGTCACATTATCTTCTAAATATTTATGTTTATGGCTAGCCAAAGACCAGTATCTTTACACGACTGTAGAAAATGAGGCTCTCTTTCTTGCAGTAGAATCAGACTATGTTCCTGGTGTATGAACTGACATCTCAGAACCCATTCCCTACAGAGGAACACCTAACTCAGCCTTGATACTGAGATGAGGGACTTGGACTTACCGCAACTGGATATGCCAAGCTGAACTGACCCACCTTGCCCTCCTTAGGGAAGGGATGGGGTGGGGGGGGGATGGGGATATGGAAAAAAACTTTTAAATAAATATAAAAATAGAAAATGAAGCTATCGATACTCCATCATGGATGGAGGAGGGACGTGTCAGTTGATGGCTGCAGGGGAGGACAAGTCATTTTCTTAAGAGGTGTAGCAGCTGAGTAGCTGCTCACGCTGCAGTAAATAATTTTCTGTTTATACTCATACAAGCAGCCCTAATTAGTGATTCAGGCAGAGAGAGGTGGGAGAGGGAAAGAGGGAGGGAAGGAGGGAGAGAGAGAGGAAGACAGAGAGACAGAGACAGACAGACACAGACATATAGAGAGGCAACAGAGAGACAGACTAAGAGCCAGATAGAATTTCTTGGGAAGGCGCTTATCAGGAGTGAGAGGGGATAAGAGAGTAATAGCAGGTGTATATGTTCGAAATAACTTAGGTACACATATGAAAGTATTAAAGAACTAAAAAAGCAAACAATACCTGCTTCACACGGTTGATGTTGAGTACAAAGACTAATCTTAATTAATCACCTTGATGAGATTTAGACACACTATGAAACACATATCTAAAGGTGTTTACACAAAGGTTTAGCTGGGCAGAGATCCTATCCTGAATGTGATAAAAGAAAGACCCTGGACACAGTGTGACCAGCTGTCTTATGCTTCTGCCCCAGGACCTCCCCTGCCAGGATGAGCTGTGCTCTCCACCGTAAACCAAAAATCCCTTCTTCAAGTTGCATCTGTCAGATATTTGACTTCATTAACAAGAAAAGTAAGGATGCAGAAACTGGTACTGAGAACTGGGGCCATGACTATGATACGCATGGCTATGTGGTTCATAGATATTTTCAGGAGGATTGTGGAAGAGCTCAGAACATTAGGTTGACTGTATTACAGTGGATGCCACATTAAAGAGTAGGGGTCCCACACATGAGCTGGATGGACTTTTGATGATCTACCAGACTTTCGAAGAAGAGCAACAACCAATGCTTTACTCAAAAATAGAAAGAGAAGGATTACACCCAAAGTTCTTCTACAAAGCCAATACTACGCTAATACTATAACCAGGTAAAAAACACCAGCAAAGAAAACTACAGGTCAATATCCCTGATGAAACTCGATATAAAACCATCAGCAAAAGTTTTGCAAGTGGTACACAGGCACATGTAAAAAGTGTCATCCACATAATCAAGTTGGCTTTATTGCTGAGATGTAGGAATGGTTCAATAGACATAAGACTATAAATGTAATAAGTCATATAAGCAATTTTTTTAAAAAATCACGTGATCATATCTATAGATGCAGAAAAAAAGCCTTTGACAAAATGCAACATGGCTTCATAATAATATGGGACCTGTTCAACTTGACACTCATAATTCAAATCCTTAATAGAAAACTATGAAGTCCAGAATAAGAAGGACATTGTGAAAGAAATAAGATCAAAAAGATACAAAGCAAGGAATCACATGCTATTGTGATTTTAGCTGTTTTAAACTTGTTAAAGTCATGTCTCTTTTATGTGCATGCTATTATGTGCATGTGTTCTCTCATTTGGAAAATTCTCCCTTTTAAAGTGTTCATTTAAACTTGAATAAACCTTCCTTAAGTCAGACACAATTTCTTAAAAAAAACCAATGTTAGGTGGGTCAGGGAGGGAGGGTGGATCTGGGAAGAATTGGCTGCAGAGGGTGGGGCTATGAGTATGATTAAAATTTTCAAAGAACTGACAATGTTTTTAAAGAAGCAGTTATAAATAGGCAACAGGAACATATATGAACATACATATGGAAAGTTGAACAACTTAGTTCATTTTAATTTACTTACTTCCTACAATAATCTAGAATAAATTCTAGAGGAATAAATTCTGAAAGAATTCTATTCTCTTTGATTCAACTTATACATGTGCTGAAAGATGGATGAGGGTTTTACAGCTCTTGCTTTGTGACCAGCCACCATGTTTCCCATTCACTGAGACTGCTGAGAAAACAGAGCACTGATGAGTGTGTACTAAGCTTTTCTGGAGCAGAGACTCAAGACTCTCTCTGCATTTTCCTGAATTACTGCTTGAGTTTTTCTCATCCATGGGTCTCTGATGAGTTGAGACCTTTATGCTCTAAGGGAAGAACGTTCCAGACTTGTCTTGGCTGTACTTTTCACAAGGTTTCTACCATAATAGGAAATGCTGGAAACATCAGGTCATCCACGGCAGCTGAGGTTGTGAAACAGGATGAGCACATTTGAGGCCACTGCCAGTCCTTTCCGTCTCTTCCTTCTCGGGCCACAGAAAGGCTTTGCAATGGATGCAGAGGGTTAAGGAAGACTTCCTGACCTACCGGAGCCTACCAAAGCTCTACCATCATCCCTCAGAGGGTACCCAGATACGATAACAATTAATAGTAATCCCAATAATGGGTGCCACGGCCTTGCTCCATCCCTCTAAGAAGTCCTCTCACTGGAAGTGGGGAGGATGGTAGCAGACATATTCCTCAGGCCCTTCCTCACTGCCTACCATGGCTCTTGCCTCTCAGGCAATTTCCACAGTGATGGTATGATACATCCTTTACCTGATTCACAACTGGGCAGTCTTATGCAAATCATCACATTTCCATCATCTTTTGTATTTGTCAAATTTAAGTACATTATTAATGACAAAATCTAAATTGCCAAGTAAGCATCTATACATATTAAGTGTTAGAAGATGCCTCCGTCTCTCCCTAAGTAGTATTATATACCTAGGATTTACTCAGTACACAGGGCTTACTGTATGCTAGAGTCCTGGTTATCTACTTTATATAATTTAATTTTCTAATTTTAAATGCTGTAGAAATTTTAAAATAAAAATCCCGTCATGTGTTTGTTTTACAAATGGAGAATTCACAATTCAGAGAATTAAATAACTGTCCACAGTCATACAAGTCATATGCAATGTATGCTGGAGCAAAGATTCAAATCCACACAAACCCATCTTCTCTATTTTGCTTCCCCTTATCCCAAGGTCAGTTAAAACCTGTAGACGGTGAAAGCTAGTTTTTTCCACCATGAAAAAATTGAGCCTGGGGGTTGAAGACCTGTAGCTTATAAAATCAAATTGTACGTGGAGGCTGGGAAATCGTTCTTCCCAGCCCCAATTATCAAAGTAGAAGGCTTTTGAATGCAAAGTAAAGTTTTGAAGATACATAAAATCTATGAGTTTCTTTTTCCTGTTAAAAGTGATAAGGTTACAAAACTCCAGTAGGTTGGGCCAGACAAAAATCTATGTGTAGAGAAGAGTTTCTGTGAAATTGTTGATTAGATGACTAAGCACTTCTTTATAAGGATCAGATTGAACATGAAGTTCTCACTTTTTTTCTTAAAAATATAGTGTCAAGGTCATATGTTTAACTTAGATAAGAGCTGTGTTTGGATTTATTTTTAGGGCACTGAGATTCTAAAAACAAAGATAACCACAATTCTATTCTCCACATTCAAGACACAGGATCCAAAAAAATATTGGTATTGGTTTTGTTGGAAAAACTTGTTTTTGAGACAAGGTCTTTTTATAGAGATAGGGCTAATCTCAAACTCACAGAGATCCAGCTGTCCTTCTGAGTGCTGGGATTAAAGAACAAAAGGCCTGCTTTTTCTTTCTTTGTCTTTATGCTTATAAGAAAGTTAGAAATTGAGTTTCTAATTCTCTCATCCCAGCAGAGTCTTAGACTCACATTTCTTTGCTCATCACAGAACTGGAACAGAGTTTTGCATCAACTTTGCTCTGAGCATTTGTACAGCTTGAGTGAAACATGAAGGCCTTATGGTTTTAGTTTCACCTCTTATCAGAGCAGAGCCATGTTCTCCTTAGTTCTTAGTTATTATATAGTTGACTTTTCTGCCAGGACTTGAGGAGCTTCTTCTCAGTCAGGGGGATCCCTAGAACTAACTCTTTCTCAGAAAGAGAGGTAAGCCAACTAGATAAGTTTCTACTCAGCTGTCAGAGTCAACAAATAAATAAAATACAAATGAGCAGTTAGGATTTCAGATAAAGCAGGAAATAACATATGTATATGTTCATATATATTTGTATATATGTGTGTCATAGGCATACTTCAGACACACTTATACTGAAGGCTGCTTTGTATTTGAAGTTTATAAGGAAGCTCACATCTAATAGGGTACCCTGTATTTTATCTATCAGCTTCACTCTAGGTTCGGTTCCAGATGGTCCATAAGCCCTGAGGACCGTTCCAAAACCCACAGTACAGATGTCTTCGTTTACTTTTTTGTAAAATAGCTCAGAGTTTTTGGATTTTTTGTTTTCCATAAAGTTACTGAAAAAGTCCGTGATCCATCAAGAACTACTGGGCTGATGTTGCCAAAAAAATAAAAACATAGCCATGCCACTCACCCATAAGTGGGCAAGTCTATGAAGAAGTACTGACTAAATAAAAATCATTCTTGTTTTCAACCCAATTTCTAGAGAAAACCTCTTGAATAGTGGTCTGTTCATGTATGAGAGCGTTCTTCCTACTGCCCATGACACTGGGAATGCACATGTGCTCAAGCGTCACCAGTCACCATGGCTGCCATACACCGGGAGTGGGACCCCACAGGACGTCTGGCTTCTGGAGAGTCAGCTGTTCCTGCTCCCTGTCCCTGTCGCATTCCGATGGCTGCATCTGTTGGGTCTCATCAGCTCTGCCTCCCGGAATAGAAACAGACTTGGCGCTCGCTGCCCATTTTTAGTGAAGTCCATCTGAACGGGGATTCCACTTCGGCATTTCATCACCAAAATGAGTTTTAAATGTGAAACATTCTCCATGATAACCATAAATGCACATTTAGAACAAAACATTTAAGTTTATTTTCGGTCAAATAAGAAATGTAGAGTATTTGCATGGGGCAGGGGTTCAATTTTGTTGAAAAGTTTTATTTTAGGGAGTCAGAGTTCATTTGAGTTTTGCACCTACTAATTCAGCTGAAACGATAAAATTCTATCTCTGTTGAACTGTTGTGTTAGCTAAACCACGTGTTAACGTGGTCACTGATGACATTAAAGATGGAATTCTAAACCTCCTGAGCAAACCCTAGGAACTTTCTCTACAAAATAGTTTTTTTAAAAAAGTATAAGATTTAGAGACTTAAACTTTTATGACAAAACACATGTAATTTTACTTTTTTTTTTTTTTTCTTTAGGGTATTACTCTTACATATTTGTTTCTGTGTCCGTTTTCTTGGTTACACTATTTCTCAAATTCCAGAACAAAGTTTTCTGCCTCCCAACTTCAGATCAAGGGACATGACCTGTAGCACCCAGCTGGAGACGCCCCCACGGGAAAGTAACTCTATTGCGACCAACATTCAGATACCCCCACCGTCTCCCACCCACACAGCCATACACACCCCAGGATCCAGAAGGCACGAGTTGGCAGTGTGGTCCCAGCTTCTCTCTCCTGTTTGAAGTGAGAGCCCGGCTGGTGCTGATGAAGGTTTAAAGGCAGACTGGCAGACTCTGTGGAGAGAAAGGGAAGGCGGGAGAAGGAAAACCCAGTGAGGAGTCACCAGCAGCCGCCTGACAAACCCTAGTGGCAGTAATTTTTAGAATAGCCCTTTGCCATCCCAGTGGAGGAAACGGGCTGAGCCTGCGCGCTGGCCTGGAGAAGGCTGAGCCCTCCACTCCCTCTTTGGTCTTCAGCCTGTGGGCACGGCAGGGGAAGAGGGCGTGCTCTGGTTGGTGGAGAGGGGTTGAGTTTCTTGACCTGGTCAGGTTGTTTTGTTCATTTATTTTTAAGGCAAAGACCCAATGGATGCAAGGAAAGAAAATTAGCTAAATGGATGCTCAATTGCAATTGATGGAAACAGGGACTTGATTTATAAAAAAACAAAACAAAACAAAACAAAAAGGTCGTGGGCAAAAGTTAGTTTCTGGGAAGGTAACTCCTCAGGTCCTGTGAGGAGACTGGTTATAAATAGACTCTGTAGAGGAGGAGACATGTTTACCAGGACAGGAGATGTTCTGCAGCATTTCAGTATGGGACTGACATTTCATAGTTTAGTAAAGTCAGCTTTGAGACCAGCCATTGATCCACAGGAGGGTTGACAATAAACACACTGGCACAGATGCATGTTGGGAAATATCTACTTTGGCAACATTTCATGCAAGAAAAGCAATTCAAATGACTGTAATTGACAGAGGGCTTTTAATAGACACCTGGGGTATAAAATGACTGGTCTAAAGGTCAGTATGGTATCTGCTTTGGTAATGGGCAGGGGAACATCCTAATTATCCTCCATCAGTCAGATCCATCTGAACCTACTGAGGAACCTTAATTGCTAGAAGAATGAAAACATCAGAAGCCAGACATACTGGGGACAAGTGAAAAAATCATAATAAAGAGGACTCAGAAATGAGCTGAGACTCCGAAGAATTTGAATGTGGGCATTGTTGTGCACCAAAAATGCAATTGAAATTTGTGTATGAGCCCAATATGTGAAAAATAGGCTCACAAGGAAAATCAATGAAAAATAAGGAAGAAAAATTGGAAACAACTGGGTTCTAATGACAAAATGGCAGCTTGGTCAGGATCCCCACTCCCAGCTTTCCCTGTGCTGAGATTAAGGGTGTGTGTGATTGACTCTCAGCTGTTTATCCTTGTATTCAAGGATCAAGGATTTCCTGAGCTGTCTGCCTAGGATTTGACTCTGATATTTCAGGATTTATTAAATACCTAACAAATATCCACAGGAGAGAAATCTTGAAAGCTCAGTGCTCACATGACTGTGAAGAAGCTGTTTGTGGGGTGAGAGAAGATGCTAAAACATCACTAGAGATTTTTTTTAAGAATATGGAAACATTGATACTATTGAAATAATAATATTTTTTAAATTATTGTTAGGCACTCTGGGAAGAAAGAGGCTTTGGCTTTGTTACTTTTGATGATCATAATCCTGGGGGGGAATACTATCAAAATATCACACTGTCAATGGCCATAATGTATAATTAAGAAAGGCAAAGAATGCAGAAGTCTACAGAGCCAGGAGTGGAAGAGAAGAGGCCTTTGATTTGGGGGAATATCAAGTGGTAGTGGAAATTTTAGATCAGATTAGGGAACAACTTTCCTGGGGGAGGTGACCAGTATGGAAGTAGATTTGAACTTGGCAATGACTACCATGGGTGTGATGGAGGGCCTAGAGGTGAGGACTTTGGAGGTAGTCCTGATTATGGAGGAGGAAGAGGAGAACATGGTGGTGGAAGCCTGGATATAGCAACCAAGAGGGGGGCAATGGAGGCAATTATACAACTGTACAGGTGAAGATAACTGTGAGAAGCATGACTGGAAATTATAACCTGCACGCTTAGCTACGACACAATGAAGAACAGAGACTTTGATGGGGACAGGAACAAGGAGGAAAGCTGTGGTCCTGGCGGCAGTGGAGGAAGTGGGGGTTATGGTGGAAAGAGTCAGTGCCACATCTCCTGCTTGCCATGGCCTCCTGGGTATAAAATGAGAGCCCAGAGGAACTGGACAGCTTCAGGTTATCAAAATAACAGTGCCAAAGGACTCAGTTTCGCACAAATGTGGAGTGTTACAGCCAAAGATGCCAGAACAGATGCAGAGAGTCATTCTGTGAATAGGCTGGATTGTTTGATAACATTACCTTACTGTGTAAGAAGAATTACACACACACATATGCACACACACACACACATATGCACACACACACTCAAACTTTTAGACAGTTTCTTAGCTTTTTAATTCTTGTTTTTTTTTTTTTCTAGTGGTCTTTGTAAGAGTGTGGAAGTATTCTTTTCTTGATAATGTCAGATTTGTAAGTTTCAGGTGAGGTGTGAATCCTTTTACAGGATTTTTTTCAAAGTTTTAAAACAAGCCAGAATCATAATGTAATAAGATGTAATGTTTTTTTCTTTAAGAATTTAAGTGTGTATGTGGAGTTAAACTATTATACATTTATGACTTAAAGATAATTCTAAAGAAAAAAAGAGGTACTTATAGTAGAAAGAACAATTGGGTAATAATTAATAGCCTTAGAGCATACCTAGCTATTGCAGACCATAAACCTAGTTAGTTGGTTGCCTATTTACTTATACCACTAACAGTAAGTAATTGTAAATGCTATTTCTCACAGGAATGCATGTAAGAATTACCTGAGAACATCAAAGAACTTATACAGTAGGTCTGGGGAAGAGCAGTTGAGAGCCTGCCTGTAATCAGACTCATGCCTAGCGGTGACATTGACAGTCCAAGGGACATATTTTGCTAACAGTAAGGCCTTAGAACACTTAGCTACTCAGCAGTGGCCTTACTGAAAAGGAAGCAGAAATCTGGTGTGGTGGCATCCATCTGTTAACCTTAGCTAGTAGGGAGGCTGGGGTAGGAAGGTCGGATGAGTACAGAGTTTGAGATCATCCTGGGAAACATAGCCAAAAATCTTGTTTTCTAAGACAGAAGAAGAAGAAGAAGAAGAAGAAGAAGAAGAAGAAGAAGAAGAAGAAGAAGAAGAAAAGAGATCTCAAAAAACGATTTTAGTTTCTATCTGAAATGTCCCTCATGGGCTCATGTTTTTGAACATCTCTTCCCATCTAGAGGCACTGTTTTGAGTGGTTTTAAAAACTTTAGAAAGATGGACCCAGCTGGTACAGGCCATTTGTTCCTTGCCCCTGTTCCTCCTCCCACTCCCCCACCCCCCACTTCTCATCTGCCACAGAAGCACAGAAACCATTAGCTGGGGGAGGGGGACTTTCTCTCCCTTGTTTCTGTCAGGTATCTTGTCACTGTTTTCTTTCTACTCTGTAAGTATTCTCCATGGCACAGCAGTGTCAGTGAATCTATTATGTAATTCTCTTGGTGAGTGTTTTGAGCAGCAATCAGCAAAAAGTCACCCAGCATGACACAAAGCTGGCACAATGGGAGACAATGGCCAGGCTTAGGCTGGAACCCAGGTGACGGACACAAGCTGAGGACATAGGTTACACCCTGACATTCTGATGAAGAACTTTTTGACACTGGGGACTTAGAAAGGTCAAGTCCATTTTACTTGAGTATCAGCAAGGTAAGAGAACTAAGCTGATATGTGCACTATACAGGTATAATCCCATTTGGCTCCACTATGAACAGGCGCTTAAACCCTGTTTCTCATAATCAACATGGTATACATGACGATAGAACTTTGCCCAAAAGAACTGGGGCTCACTCCTCTCAGGGAATAGAGGTGAAGAGAAGGATTTCCAGATAATAGACACAAATCATTCCCTTGGCAAGTTCTACTATTTCAAACACATGACTTTTAAACAAACAATACATAATTTGAAGGTCCATCGTAGACCTTCTTTTGAAAATAGATATGAAATCCAATAAAACAAAAAAAAGCTTTAACGAAACCCATAGCAGTCTCTGTGACTGTGGTGCCTTCCAAGATTGTCTGCAACACCGGCTGTGCTTGGCCTGCGCTTGGCCTGCACTCAGTGTGCTGAGAGGCCCTTGAGTTAAGTGGAACTTGCCAATCACATGCTTTGCTGTGACATTTCAAAGGCAGCAGCACTGTTTTGTCTGAACTATGCTTGCAAATGTGAAAGTAATGCATCAAATGTATCTCAGGCTCTTCTGAAAGTATGATTTGGTATCCAAAACACAGGGCATGATTCAGCAGTGATGGCAAAATGCATAGTAAAGAAGAGTTGTCTGAAGATACCAAATAAAAGAAAAAAAAAAACTACATGGGAAATTAAGATTATAAATTATATGTTGTCTTCAAACATCTTAAATTGTAAATGCTATTTCTGAAAATAGTTTATTATGATCTGAAGGTTTGATTGTTGCCTCTGGATTCTTCTATGAGAAATAGTAACTCCTTATTGTCCAGAAAACAGCTGGGAGGAATGTGATGGTTAAATATCTTGGCTGCTAAAATAGGTAGAGGCTCCTTTTTCTGAAACTCATGCTAATTTTTTATGGGTAAGACCTTTATGTTTTTGGTCACGTATTTTAGGATTAAATTTAATTAAATAAATATTATTTAAACATCACAATCTAACTGGTTCCTATGTGTCAAGAGAATTGGAGTCAATTGCAATGAAAATATTATACATTATAATCTTCCCTTCAACATGTCCAAAGTTGAATACTTGAAATAAATGGAACAAAAAAATCTCAGTAATATTCTACTGAGATGCAAGAATTGGAATGCAGGGATTGGCTGAGGGAGCTGGTGAAGCACAGCTCTTGTCTAGGATGTTCTGGAAAGATCTGGAGGAGATTCCAGTTGAACATGGAAATGATAGCTTTCTGCAGGGCATTTATGGGTATCTATGAATCCTCAATGAGAATTTGATATTTGATTCTCACCTTTATGATTTTTTTAAGTTATGTAAGTGTGGTTGTTTGAATGAGAATGCCCTCCCATGCCCCAAATAGGCTTGTAGATTTGAATGCTTGGTTTCCAGTTAATGGAACAGTTTTGGAAGGATTAGGGGGTGTGGCTTTGTTGAAGAAGTTGTGTCACTGAAGGTGGGTTTAGAGATTCCAAAAATCCTTACAAGACCCAGTTTCCCTTTCTTTCTACCTGTAACTTGTGGATCAGACCTCACCTCTCAGCTACTGCTCCAGAAGCATGCTTGTCTGTCACCATATAATGAACTGATCCTCTAAAACTGTAAGCAAACATACAATTAAACACCTCCTTTTGTAGGTTGCCTTGATCATGGTGTCTTCTCCCAGCAATAAAACAGTAACTAAGCTAATAAGCTTACCTTATTTACTAGTGTAATTTATTTTAACCTTGGACACTGTTATATAATTGCTATGTCTATACTTCCATATATATATATATATTATTACAGGGTATCAAGCAACATTGTTTTTATTTGTTGATTTGGTTGTTTGATCTCTAAACTACATGCCTGCTCACATTCCAGTCCCTTATGTAATATTTTATTAAACTGTGTGATTCAGTGATTTGTTACTGACCTACACAACAGGTTATGACTTAGCAGATGTGTGGCCAACAACTGGTAAGAAACATCTTCTCAATGGGAAGCAGCCCCCTCAGACTGAGCTCTCTTTCTTCTCAGCTTTGGTCTGGTCATTTTGCAGAGACGGCTCTAGGATTATAGATTATCAATCCATTGAGATGCTGTTGTCTGAGCAGGCAGCTTGAGGTAGCCACTATCATGAAAGCTGCCACTGGCAGAATTATGCCAAGTGCCCAGTGGGGCTCTTTACACACAAACTCATTTAGTTTCCACACAGAAGCTTCTTCCACATCACAGTTGAGGGCACTGAAGTTACAGAGAGTAAAAGGTTTATATCAGGCAAAAATTAGCACTAGATGACAGAGAAAAGGGAAGTAAAAGACTCCTATAATTGATGCCAGTGTTTCATCTCTTAAGAGTAGTCTGCTTGTTAGATCACCAAATTAAGCAGAAAGACATATCCAAAGCAACAGCTATGTGAGTCTGAGGAGAAACACAGAAGCATGGAAGAGAAAGGCAACACCTCTAAAATGTCACAGCTCCAAAACCACTGAATAAAAAGATGCTGAGATCTGTACAATGATGCATGCCAACTTCAAAAGTTTATATGTAAACATGACCAATGAGCTCAAACAAGTAGGAAAAACCCATCTAGGAGAACCTAGAAAGGCAAATCAGCAACATAGAAGGAAAAAAATATTACCACAGTAGAGGAGAAAATCAGCAGTATAGATGGCAAATTACCAACATGGGCTTGATATTTAGTAAAAATAGCAATAATTTAAAAAATTCAGCAAGAAAATTAAAACATAAAAAAATACAAGACTTGGAAATGAAAACCTTATATCAAATGAAGCTCAGAGTAGAAAGTTTCACCAAGGAACTTGACCAAGCACCAAGGAAAAAAAATACTATGTATATTTTAAAAAAATGACACTCAAATATCAATAAGGGAAAAGAACTAATGAGCATAATCACAATGTTTAAGAACTTGAGGATGCTATCAGGAGATGACATCTAAGAAGCTATAGGATGAATCAACAGAAAGTTAAGATATATGCTAAAGGCATAAGAAATCTATTCAATGATATTTTGGCAGGACAATTCCCCAGTCTAGAGAGAGAAATAAACATCTAACTGAAAAGGGAAATCCCAAATAGACATGACCAGAGAAATACCTCTTGATGACTCATAGTCAAAAATGTCAAGAAACCAAAGCAAGTGCTGGAGTGTCTCAGTGGTTAAAAGTATTGTCTACTTTTCTAGAGGACCTGAGTTTGAATTCTTGTACCCATATCAGGTACTTCACAACTTCCATTTACTCTAGTTCAATGAAATCCAATGTCTCTAGCCCCCATGAGCATTGCACAACCCTTCCCCTACAAACATATACACATAATTTAAGATTAAAATGTGAAGTAAAAACTAATATTAAATCCACAGGTTAAAGTACCAAATTACATAAAGGCAAACACATCAAGGAAAACACCATCTCTTTATTATCAAACTCCAAAGTCAGGAAGTCATGGAGTAATCTAGTTCAAGCCCTAAAAGCCAATATGTGCCAACCAAGATTTCTGTATCAAGAACAACCATCTTTAAAAATCGGTGACAAAATAAGGATGAGTCAAGACAGAGACAAACTAAGGCACTTTGTGACCACCACCCAGCTGCTCTGCAAATGGAGCTTAAAAGAAGAGAGACCATTTCATCCCATTCATGAGAGCAAAAGAAGACTAGATTTCACTATTAATGAATGTGAGAGAGCTAGGGAGAAATCCAGCATGTCTAACACAGTAAATCAACAAGTATCTAGCACAACAGTAGGGAAAGAACAGTCAATAATCTAAGAATCCAAAGGAAAAAACATTAAACCCAAGGAACTGGAAATAGTTTTCAATAATGACTATAAGTGTAAATACATTTTTAACTCAAGTCTATTATTTTCTCAACCCACTAAGAAAGTTGAGACTCAATTAAAAAGTTAGACCTCACTATGCTCTTTCTGAGAAACACAGCCCAGTGGTAATGATTCCTATAGACTGGGAGGCAGAGGATGGTCAAGCAAATGGAAGCCAAAAACACATTGGCACAAACATGGTGGGACCTGATAAAGTAGACTTCAAACAAGAACTGATCAGAAGAGATGAAGATGGCCAGTACATCCTAATTAAGAGATCCATCCAACTAGAAAATGTGAATGTTGTGACTAGTGACTATACAGACCAATGTTAGGTTCTCAATCTCATAAACTAAACAATCATGAGCATAAAAAGTCCAAAAAATCCTGATACAACAATAGAAGACTCCAATATCACACTCTCATCTACAAATCACCAAAAAAACTTCAGAATTAAAGTACAGCACAGATCAAATGTACCTACAGATCCCTACAGAATATTCCATCCAAAAGAAATAAGAATACATATTTTTCCTAGGCAGTCCATGTTACCTTCTCTAAATAAATCACCTCCTAGGTTCTGAAGCAAGTCTTTTTTTTTTTTTTTCTGAAGCAAGTTTTAACACACACACACAAGCACACACACACATTCTCTTGTATCTTATCAGATTGCGATATAATAAAAATAGAAATCAATATTAAAAGAAGCTTCAGAAACCATATACATTCTCAGACACTAAGCAATATGCTACTTTTGAAAGAAAAATAAAAATTAAGGAGAAAATTTCTAAGTCCCTAAGATTCAGGAAAAATGAAATCACAGCCTACCAGATCCTTTGGAATACAGCAGAAACAGTTTTAAAAAGAAAATCTGGATTTGGAGTCCTGCTATTAAAAACTTGGAACTGTCTCAGATAACCTGATGCTGGACAGTTAGGGCTGAGGAAAGCAAAAGTGGTCCAAACCCCAAAGCAGAACCGCAAGAAATAATACATAGATCAGGGAAAAATTAATGAAAAGGAGAACAATATACAGAGCTGATTAAACAAAAAGCTGATTCTTTGAAAAGATAGACAAAATTGACAAACTTTGGTTATATTAGCCAAAAGTAAAAGAGAAAAGAACCAAGTTAATAAAATTAGAGACCTAAAATGGCAGGTCACCTGCCACTCCAGTGACCAGCCCATGGAGCTGGGTTTCAAAGTACCAAAGGGCATGCCTGTCTGTAGCCAACAGGGCTCCTACAGTTATGGTCAGAGTTGTCCAGGATCTTTACATTTCCTGCTCAACAACAGAACCTGGTTGGTCCATACATTCAAAGAATGAAGTCCAGAACAGCTATGTACAACTGAAGACACAGTAAGAAGTCGAAGGTAGTTTTTAAGATAGAAATATTAAAGAAAATGGTTCCAGCTGTCTGATGCCTTAATATGTGTGCATGAAGTCTCACTGGGCCTTTAAAATATTTACACATGTTCCAAGGTTTCATTCATATTCCTGTCTGGTCCTTCCTCAGTCTAAGTATGAATTAGCCAAGTGGATTGGAGTGATTATTCTATGTACATGGGGTTGGAAATTCTTTGAGTGAAGGACTGATGGAATAAAGAAGCATTTCTTGCAAGCAAGAAATTATATTTAAAATGATATAAAAGAATCAGGCCAACCTACCCAAACACAAGCCATACGTACATTTGTGTAATGGAAGCCCCATGAAAATATATCTCGGAGATATGGATTATATAGGTCATGGTCAATTCAGCAATGCCACCTGTGTGTCACCAGAACTGTGAGAGCCATTCCAAGGCCCAAAACAGAATGGCTGAGTGTGCAATGAGGTCAGCAGCTATGTGTGGTGTGAGAAGACAGAGCTCCGTTATGCTGAACTATAATTGGACATTTAGAATGCTAGCAAGACAGGCCCACAGCAGAGAGGAGTCACACCCACAGCTGTCAATCTCAGTAGCAGAAGTTATGTTAGTTGGAAGCACATAGCTCCTTATGAAGCAAATAAACCTCCAGAAAGATGGTTTTGCATATTGAATGCATTTATTCTTCTAAAAATAAAACCAGGGCCTGTAGGATGGCTCTGTAGGTAAAGGTACCTGCCACAAATACCAATGACCCAAGTTCCCACATGATGAAAGGAAAGAACCGACTCCTATAGGTTGTTTACTGACCTCCCTGTATGCACCATGGTGAACGTGCACATGCCCTTGCTCACATGTGCGCGCATGCACACACACACACACACACACACACACACACACACCAAAACAAATATATGTATTTATTAATTATGTCATGTGCTAACATCTGTACTGAAGAAACTACAAAAAATTTAAAAATAATAACTTCAACCTATCCATTTAGGCAGATCCTGCACATCCTTCACCAAGGTTTAGTAAATTGAGTTCACCTGCCCCTCCCTACACAAATCTTCCTACATCCCCAGATTTAGCCCAGGTCTCATAACTAGAGTTCTAGTCTAGTTTGGCCACCCCTACCTGTGCTATGACACCTTCTTAGGCTTCTCCCAGGGCTCCCTACCTGTTCACAGCCTATCCCACCCCAGATCTAACCTCCCTGCCCAGTAAGATATTATCCATCCTTTACAATGCTCTGTTCAGGTAAGTCTACATAATTCTGTCCTCCTCAACCCTCTCTAACCCCAGATCTACCCTTAAACTCCAGGTTTAGATCTGGATACATATATTGCAGGCCAGCTCAGGCCCCAGTGCCCATCTGACTTCATTTCACTGAAGCCATACACAATCTTTAGGTTGAACCTAGCACAAACATCCTGTGTTCTACCCTGGCCTGCTTTGTCTGTATCAGACACAGAACTAAAAAAGAAGTCCACATGCCTAGATTTCATAAAAAAATATGAAATATCAAGACAGTATTGCCTCCTCATCACCAATTATTTGCAAATTTTCTCTCGTGAGAATTTCCAAGATGAGCTTCACGACACAAGGTTTAAAAGAAAAATTATAAAATTCAACAAAGAATCCAAAGAGCTAAAGATAGACACAAAGGAGGTAAATGAACTTAAAAATAATAATAAATAAATAATAAACAGCTGAGTGATGCCCAAGGAAACACAAATGATGAAAATGATGAGGGCACCCTAAGATTTGAAGACAGAATTCAATGAAGTGATAGAAGTATTGAAAAGGACTAAAGCTGAAATAAAAATGGAATTGAAAAACCTACTAACCCAGAGGAAAGCCTTGCAAGAGGAGCAAACCAAAGGGAAGATTTCAGGACTCAGAGAGTGAAGGGCCTCGATTCAGTGAGAGCATGAATTTAAGACAAAACAACTAATCAAGCAAAGAACAAACAAAGATCAGGAAAGGTAGGACCAAACCTTCAAATTCTAGGTAGAGATGAGGAAGGAGATCCCAGGGCAATGGCACAGACCAGAGCTTCAACAAGATTATTTGTAAAAGTTTTACAAATATCCAAACCAAATACAGAACAACTTTTCAGCCCACAATTAATAGGTGAGATACTGCTTTGAAGCCATTAAAGCCCATGGTCATTCTGTTTCTCACCATTTGATGATTGTTTTCTGACTGTCTTTGTGGCTATTTCTGAGGCAGTATCCCAGGAGCACGGGAAGCAGTGAATGAAACAGTCTAAACCATCTGCTGTCTAGGAGAGAATATACAAAAGTGGGAAAAAATCCCTAGTAAACAAATACACATCGTGTATCTGATGATGATCAAGGCTACACAGAAACAGAAAGTGGAGCAAAGGGCTGTGGAGGTACGAGGAGGTGACCGATAGGCCACACTGGCGTGAGTGTGCTCTGAAGCCCACGTTCCTTAACATAAAATAAGAAAGTAGTAGTTGAAGTAGTAGTTTGCACTAGATAATTCTGTTGTGACAGTCATACCACAAACATCAGTAAGAAGAGAAGATGTTCCTCCATCCAATGAGACTAAGACTTTGAAGAAGCCGCATGGTCTAGGCTGCCTGAAGCACCTGTGTGATACAGGATGACTATACGCTGTGAATAAAGAACTGTTTGGGCCATGGCAGGAGTAGGCAGGGACATCAGAGCATAGGTAGGAGAAGGAGGGTGGAGCAGAAAGAGATCAGTCTAGCTGCCCAAAAATGAACATGATCGTAGTGACATGATATCAAAAGGACAAACTGAAAACCCAAAATAATAAAAACAACTGCAAAAATCAGCACTTGACTAAAGCTGTGGGTATGTGATCAAGGAGAGGTTGAGTTTTTTTAATAAATAGTACTTTTTTTTTACATGATCCTCCAAATTCCACTGTATATTTCTTCTTTTTTATATTTATTTATTTATTATGTATACAGTGTACAGAAGAGAGCACAAGATCTCATTACAGATGGTTGTGAGCCACCATGTGGATGCTGGGAATTGAACTCAGGACCTCTGGAAGAACAGTCAGTGTGCTTAACCTCTGAGCCATCTCTCCAGCCCCAATAAATAGTACTTTTTTTAAATTGGCTTTTCTGTTCTTTGAAATGGATACCAGATAGTAAAATGATTTGTGGCCACTGTTATCCAGAAAGCTGGGCCTGTAGAGGTAGAGGCCATGTGAAAGCTTTAACCTGTGACTACTCTTCACAGGTCTTCTCTCTCTCTCTCTCTCTCTCTCTCTTTCTCTCTCTCTCTCTCTCACACACACACACACACACACACACACACACACACACACACTCCTAGTACTTCACTTACTTGAAATTTAAAAGCTACAATTGTTCTATCTTGTGAAAGGTGACTTTAGTTTCTTGACAGGAGGAAAATTCTTTTACAGAAAACCCAGCTTAACCATTCCCACATGCAAAGTTGTGGAGTGGGAGGGAGATTTGAGCCACCCAGCTACAGTATTAATGACTTCCTGTCTCCTGGTTACTCCTCCCCTCTTCCTTCGTGATACCCAGTACCTCAGCAATTCTGCTGATTTGATTTTTCTATTTTCGACCTATTTTGAGATGACTGAGGATTGATGACCTGTACAATTGTGAACACCCACAGTGGGCTTTCCAATAGTGCTCCACACTGTTGCCCTGCATCCCTAATGGAGTGAAAATCATGATTCTGAGATCCAGAGGACAAGAGCTTTCTGAGAGGCTGACTCTTGAATTGAGAAATAAATGATAAGCAGGGATAGTGCTGAAACACTGCCTCTGAGGGAACAGCAATCCCTTACTCCTCCCCTACTGCTCTGGTAATCTTGGGAGAGCTACTAGAAAGACTATCAGTCCTGGGACATGCTCTCCTGATTCAGTGAGTGCTTGGATAAGTGTGTAGGGCATTCCTCTGCTGTCTTAATCCCTGAGTCATCTCTCCAGGTGCTGGCTCTCATTTTATAATGACTGGGATGAGGGTGCAGTGGGTGAGTCAGGGCAGTCCACTGCTTGTGGTCATATCATGAGGCAGTGTTTGTGGACATATCATGAGGCAGTGTTTGTTTCTTTTTTCTAAGCACAATTTTTACTATAGGAAAGAGCATTTAACATACGACATGGTACTCTGACATAAGAGCTATGGTTAGGAAGTTCGGAAGAGTGAGGTTTGGGGGTGTGAGGGAGCATCTGAGAGGCACCCAAGCCACAGAAAAATTAATGACTTTCTACATTGCTGCAACTGTACTAAGGGCTGAGGTGAGGAATTCACTCAGGATGTGAGCAAAGCCATTTACTGAATGGAACGAATTCTCACAACAGAAATGAACTGAAATGTCCACAAATGATGACTGAAAACACTTAAGTAGGATGAAGCTTTCACTATTCGGGCACAAGCCAACTTTAACAAATGATTTTGTGGCTGTTTAATCCGAAGACGCTTAAAATGTCCATCAAAAGGAATGGGAAACATCTATAGAGTTGAGGGTTTGTGTTTGGATTAAAAGAGAAAGATCTTTGAGTTTTAGTACCAGGATTTGTCAAAAAGGAGGTTATTTTTTTTTTAATATATAGTGTGTAGTCACTGATTGTGGAAATGGAGATCATCTTGGGACTTGAAATGAGCCAGTCTCAAAAAAAAAAGACCAAAAAAGCCCCCAAGTTTTACATGCTTTACATAGGAGTAAGTGGAAGTAAAGGCAGGAAAGGGCGATATTGAGAACTGTGGTGGTTTAAATAAAAATGATCTCTATAGGTTCAGATATTTAAATGCTTAGGGAGAGACACTATTTGATAGGATTAAGAAGTATAATCTTGTTGGAGGAAGTGTGTCACTGGGGATGGGATTTGAGGTTTCCAGAGTCTAAGCCAGGCTCAGTGGCTCTCTCTTCCTGATGTCTGTAGATCTGGATGTAGGACTCTCAGCTCCTTCTCCAGCACCATGTCTGCCTGCGCACCTTCATGCTTCCCACCATGCTGATAATGGACTAAATCTCTGAAACTGTAAGCCAGCCCCAATTAAATGTTTTCCTTTCTAAGTTGTTATGGTCTTGGTATTTCTTCACAGCAATAGAACATTGACTAAGACAGGGATGTAGAAGGAGATGTTAATAGAAGAAGCAAGTATGAACAAAAAGCATATTATACACATGAACAGAAAAATAAATGAAACCCTTTATTATATGCAATTAAAATATGCTAACAAGACTATTGGAAATGGGTATGAAAATACTATTTAATTAAATGAACGAATTAAACAAGATACCTCTAGAGATCTTTGCTATTTACAAGGCTGTATGGGAGTCACAAATCACTATCTGGGCAACTGTCTTAAGTAATGTGATTTTGCAACATGGTAGTTTGGACATGATGATGGATGATGCTTATGCCTGCAAGTGATACAGTCATGTAATATTCTCATGGGATATGCTGCATTATTAGCTTTCAGATCTGCATAGCTTACTTTTAAATGTGGCTTAAGTATGTTTCCATGCACTTTGCAGTGTTACTAATGACCAGGGCTACTAGTGAACACACTGAAGGAGATATAGTCATGTTAGTATCCAGTATCATGGGACTCAACGGGAATCATAGATAATCCTAACTTAACCCAAAGATTCAGAAATGTCTTCTGCCTTTTTCCAACATGAATCTACCTAGGAAGCAAGATAAATTAACTTTTATACATGCTTCCTTATTTATGGATTGGTGTAGTGATAGTATCGGGCTCTTTGTGAGATACACAAATACATTCTTATGTAATAATGTTTAAGCTTATAGCCTGCAATGGAGTAGGATCTAACTCTTTATCTCCTCTTATTCTGAAGGACCCTTATGCTCATGAAATCATATATCTCTTTTCCTGTGTCCTGAACACATTAACGCAATTCCCTACTTCCATGTTTCTGAATCTCCCTACGAGGCCTCTCTGTACATAATGAATTCTCCCCACCATCAAGCCCTTGTTTGGATTCTTCTAAGGCCCTGCTCCTTCACTCCCAGATGCTGTTACCTGTCCTTTGAAAATCCCATTATATCAGTATCCCTTCTTTAGCACTTCATCCTGCATGTACTAGAATGGCAGCTTCCATTCTCTGTGGTGATTTGTGAGTCCTGTGAGGAACGATCATACTCTACTTACACTGCATTCCTGCCTGCTTGTCCCAGATGTTGCTTCATAAACACGTCATGAGAGATCTGGTGTTAGCTTGTGAAGGCTTTAAGGTGCCCAAAAGACTTCTGAAAAGAGCGCTTTACTTAAGCAACACTCAGAAAATAAGCACTGCTTTTTTTCAGCAATATGAGTAATTGTTTTTTATACAGTTCTGTTTGGAGGAGGAAAAATATATAAAGATCAGTAAATTCATAATTTATTTCATTTTTTTAGACAATGTCTTTTTATGTAGCCCAGGCTGGCTGACCTTGCTATGTAGCCAAGGCCTTACCCTCTTTGCTCAGCCTTTTGAATGCTGGGATTGTGGGCCTCTGTCACCACTTCCAACTTAGTAAAGTGTCTTTAATTTCTCTTCTGGGTCATTCCTACTTATAGTTCATGACAAACATCTTCTAAAAATATTCATTACAGGTGTTCCTGAACGGGTGATAGATCCCAGAACAGATGGCTGCTCTGGGGAAGAGAAGGGTAGAAAGTGGGATTTTCACTTGTCTGTCACCCAGAGTATCTAGAACACACTCCCAACAGTGACATCTTTGATTCCTTCTGAACCTCAGAACACACCGAGATGAAGGTGCACAAAAAGGGTTAGCAATAAATTCACTGAAGATGCATTGAACTTGAACTCTGCATCCTGGTTCAGCTGTGTGCTTCAGGGGAGGTTACAGCCTTAAGCAGAAGTCTTTACTGCTCTAAACTGAAATCGCAGAGTACTGCCACCAACAGTGAGGAGGCATTTGAAAGGCTGTCATCAAGACCTTGGTGAGTCTAAGGTGTTTTAATGATTTTATCATAATTTATCATAATTATTTTACATTATACTATTACATATAGCATATTATATGTTATTTATAATATCACATAAATCATAACATAATGCATAATATAGCAGTTATATTTATTATTAAATATGTATTATTAAATAATAAGATTATGTAGTATCATAATTTATATATCACACAATTTAATAATAATAGGGTTATTATTAAATAATGATAATAATAATAATAATAATTGCATTATGTAAAGCAGATTCTCTTAACCGCTGAGCTATCTCTCCAGCCCCAATAAAGCAGATTCTCAAAGTTTGAGTTTACTCCTGGGGAGAAATGTGGTTAACTTAAGGAATTTTAAACTAGAGTTAAAAATTACATTAGCATGGACTTTGACCAGATGTTTCTATCACTTATAAAGTAAGATGCAGTGCTAACTTGTCCACCTGACTCCACATTGGCCTTTTCTTTTATTCTGCGTCTTAGAAATGTAAGCTGGGGTGTGCGGGTACACGACACAGACACAGGTGGCTGGCTGTGGTTACCACTGCAGTTACCACTAGGTGATTGGATTACTGGATTCACTCAAGAGAAGCACATGGTGTCCCCATCCTCCCCCACACCATTTCCATCTAAGTGTTATTTAAGTTTAGGGCCTCTGGACTGGCAAAGAAAAAAAAAAAAAAAAAAAAAAAAAAAAAAAAAAAAAAAAAAAAAAAAAAAAAAAAAAAAAAAAAAAAAAAAAAAAAAAACTTGTTGGTTTTTGAACATCCCTGAGGTCCCTGGTAACTATTTTCTTCTTGAACTATTTCCCTGGTTGTGTCTTTCATCAGGCAGTTGGTAGCATGAAATAAAAATTCTCTAAGATTTTAGTGCTGCATAAACCAGAGAATGACAGAAAGGCATAAGTTTTTCTTCCATGGCACTGTCTGAGGCTGCTAACCCTTTGAGAGGTCAACCAGACCTTGAATTCTCATGGAGGAAAGTCAACACAATGTAGCCCTTCATTGTATTATCATTGAATTGACCCCTAAACACAGCCCCACGTGTTGCCCTCCACGGTCACCTGCTATGAGCCAGCCTGGGAGCAGTTCCTGGCAGGTTCCCTGCATCTCTCAAATGTGCTGGTTTTGTTTTATTTTCTGGTTACAGATGCGCTAAACAGCAACTCCTGCACCTGTTCTATTGGCCCTGCCCAAAGGAAAGCCACTTTAAAAATAGAATCAAAGGAGACAAATGGTTTGCGTCGTGGACTATTTTGAGGTGTCAGAGGGCGAAGGAATCAAAAAATGAAAGTGTGCTCCCAAGTAGAATAAGCAGCATGGACACTCTGGAGATGTTCCAGGGTTAAGTTCGGGGCAGTGTATCACCACAGAGATTGGGTTAAATACACAGAATTGGCAGTAACCTGATGGTTTAAATACAGCTTTCTGCCGTGGTTTTATGTACAGCAAAGTTCTCAGTATCCAAGGGACGCAATTTAAATCTTTTTCTAGAATGGTCCACAAGCCTTAAAAGTGGTGTCGGTGGCTGAGATGTCTAAGTCGTCTTAAAATATTTGGTTCCCGGGATTCTGTCTACTACCATGGTACAAACAGACTCCTAGCCCAGTGTACAATGTGACCTCGGGCCCCCTTTGTGAACCCACAGTCTAAGGAGTTCCTGCTTTCCTTGGGCTCCTATGTCTCCCTCCTCGCTTGGGAAGCTGATGTGAGCTGAATGAGAGAAAATCAAATCAACAATAGAGTTGACCATGCCCCCTATGAGTGGAAACCTAAGTGTTCTCTCTAAACCACTACTCATATACTTTCACTTTTAATTTTAAGGTTTTATATAAGCAAATATTATATACTGAGCATGTATATTTCTATATCCACTGTCCTAGTCACTGCTCTATTGCTGTGAAGACACCAAGATAAAGGAAACTATTATAAGAGAAAGCATTTAATTGGAGGCTTGCTTACAGTTTGAGAGGTTTATGCATTAGCATCATGTTGGCATGCATGGCATTAGAGCAGCAGCTGAGTTATATGTAGTGGGATTATGTTGGTATGTTGTAAATATTTGTCCATCCTAGTGGTTTAATAAAAAGCTGATTGGCCAGAGGCAGACAGGAAATGTAGGCAGGGCTACCAGACTAAGAAAACTCTGGGAACATCTCAGAACAGAGCAGAGATACCACAGACAGACACAGAGGAAAGAAGTTGAAATGCTGCTCTGAGAAAATGTACTAAGCCATATGGCTGAACAAAATGGGTTAGTTTAACAGTAAAGAGCTAGCTAGCAATATGCCTGGGGCCTAGGCTGATCAGCATAAAATGAAGATAAGCTGTTGTGTGTTTCTTTGGGGCAAAACAGCAGTGAGGCTGTGAGTCAGTCTGAACTTCCAGGCTAGGCCCAAAAGTCTAGGCCAGAAACCTTTTACAACAGTTATATCCTGATCTGTAAGCAGAGACAGGGAGAAAGAAAGAGAGACTTTGGGCCTGGTATGAGCTTTTGAAGCCTCAAAGTCCCCCTTCAGAGACACACTTTCTCTAACGAGACCATATCTCCTAGTCCTTCTAATTCTTTCAAATAGTGTCATGCTCTGATGACTATTCAAATATATGATCCACTTTTATTCAAATCACCACATCCTCTAGCCCAGACACCCTTCCCTCACCCCATTAGTCCCTTTTAATCCCTACATTATTCCACTTATACTTTATGCCACATGGGCATATATATATATGTGTATATATATATATATATATATATATATATATACACATGCCATAGTCTAGAGAGATTAAAAGCACATGTTTCTTTTTCTTATTTTATTTAAGTTTTTTTTATATTTTTTTACCTTTTTTTTTTTTTTAACTTGAATTCAGTGTCCAACACCCACATGGTGGCTCACAACAGCCTGTAACCTCAGTTCTAGATCTGATGCCCTCTTCTGTCCTCTGAGGGCATTTGAATACATGAGATACACAGGCATACATGCAGATAGAAAACATGTATAAACTAAAATAAATCTTAAAAACAATTTTAAAACCATGAACATACACACACAATCTAGAAACCACACATGAGAGAAAATGTATGATATTTGTCTTTATGAGACCAGCTTAATTCACTTAATACAATTATCTCCAGTTGTATACATTTTTTTGCATTTGATATGACTTATTTATTTAATGAGTAAAATTCCACTGTGTAGATACATTTTTGTATGTATTCTTCTGTTGTTAGTTACCTAAATTAGCCATTGTGAACAGTCCTACAATAAACACTGGTGTGTAAATGTCTCTGTGGTATCCTTTAGATAAATGCCCAGAAGTTGCATTTCAAACTATCTTTAGGTTCTTATTTTTATTTTTTTTAGAAACCTCCAAAATGTGTTCCGTAGTTGTTGATCCAGGTTTAATTTCCACCTGAAGCGTACAAGGGAATCTTGTCCATGTCCTCATCATTGTTAGCTCTTCCTTGCTTTCTCAGGGAATACCATTTGCCTGGGGTAAAATGAACTTTTAATGTAGCTTTGATTTGTATCTCTCTGATGGTTGGTGAGGATGAACATTTTTTCATGTTTATTGGTTATTTGTGGTCTACTTTTTGAGAGTTATCTGCTCATTTCATTAGCTATTTTATTTATTGTTTAGCCTCTGGTTTTGTTTTAGTCCTTTGTATATTCTAGAAATTAATTTCTTGTCAGGTACATAGCTAGCAAATGTTTTTCTCCTGTTTTCCAGGCTGTCTCTTCCACAGTTTCTTTTGTTGTACAATGTTTTTAAGTTTCATGGGTTCTATTTGTAAATTTTCATTCATATTATATTCATTGCTTCCTTTAAAATCCTCTGATACTAAAGATCAGAAGTAGAAATAGCATAGAAGAAGGCAAATAGGAACTGGAATAGGAATTTGTATACATATATTTTCCACTATAAAAAACCTGCAGAGAGAGGGGATCTGGAGAGATGCTTCAGTGGTTAAGACCACTGCTCTTCTAGAGAGCTAGGGTTCAATCCCTGTATGGCACTTCACAACTGTAACTGCAGTCCCAAGGGATCCAGTGGGAGCTTTTAGCCTCCACAGGCACCAAGCATGCCTCTGGCACACAGACATGCAAGGAAGCAAAATTCCCAAGGCTGTGCATATCTGTTTATATAAACATCTCTATGTATGGAAATTTTTTTTACTAAAAGGAATCATTTCAAGCATAAGGGTTAGTTGACAACTTGCCTTTTTTGATTTGACAGTGTACTGCAGGTCATCAGACTTAGCAAAGAAAAATACAGAATGCCCAGTTAAAATTTAAATTTCAGATAGACAATATGCTTTTATGATAGAAAATGTCACAAATATTGAATGTTATATATTTTTTACTAAATAATCATTCACTATATATGATGGTTAATCTCCATTTTAATTTCATTAGATCAATAATAACTCAGGATATACATCTCTGGATGAGTCTGTGAGGATGTTTCTGCAGAGGTTTACTAAGAGTGAAAACATTCCCTGAATGTGGAATGTGGACTGTACCATTTCAGGGGCACTGGATAAAAACTGGAAAGAGAGAAAGCAAATGGGAGACCAGCATTCATCCTTCTCTACTTCCTGATTTCAGACATATGGGACCAGCTGCCTCAAGCTCCTGTAGCCATGCCCTGTCTGCCATGATGGACTGCATCTCAAATGGTGAGCCAAAAATAAACCTTTGCTTTTGTCATGTATTGGTCACATCAACAAGGCAAATAACTAATAGATTGTCCATCTAAATTACAGTTTAACTCTGTGTCCTGTTTCATGTACTACACATTTGTTTTGGTCTGCACATTTTGAGCTGTGTCTTAGTCAAGTAGTGCAATGCATCATTACATGTTGCTAGATAACAGATCCCCTTGTGAGGTTAAGAGTAATTATTGTATATACCTCTATTTCATGTTTGTCATAAGCCTATCAGTAAAAGAGTTTGTGCGTAGGTTTGTAGCAAATGTAAGCTTTTGTGATTACAACAGGTGGGTTGGTGGGGCTATGGAACCTGTGACAAGGAGCTGGTACATTCCACTATTTTTCTTTGAGGTGGGAGAAGATGCTCTTGGGCCATGCAGAGGAAGGGGATGAGAAGAAAGCTGGTCTTGCATCTCATATGGCTTGGTGGTTTTCTTAAAGTCCTACTACAGTAGTTCTATGAGAGGGGCAATTTTCTGTCCTGCCATTATGCTCCCAAATAACCACACAGAGACTTATTGTTAATTATAAATGTTCCAGCTGATAGTTTAGGCTTGTTACTAACTAGCTCTTACAACTTAAATTAACCCATGTTTCTCACCTATGTTCTATCTTGTGGCATGTTCACCTTGCTTCTCCCTGTCTCCTGGCGACTCTGTCCTCCTTCATTTTAGAACTCTCTCCCTGTCTGCAAATCCTGCCTAATTATTGGCTACTTAGCTCTTTATTAAGCCAGTGAGAACAACACATATTCACAGTACACAAAAAGATTATTCCACAACACACACTGGTACCTCAAACTCGGGAAATTAACAGAGCTGTAGGCTGGGACACTACGAGGCCCAACCGACCCTGTGGGCCCTGGTTTGCAGCTCTCTCCCTCTAGAAGCTCAGTAACTCTTCATCCCTCATGTTCCACATGTGGAGTTGACAAGATGCTCTGGAGAACTTGGGTTTTCTGGGGCCCCTTGGCCAGGCCCTTCTCGCAGTGGGGAAGCTGGGAGAAGGACATCTCTGCTCTGCAGCACCGATTCCAACACTGGCTGCACCGATTCGTTCCTTTTGCCTGGAGTACGTTGGTTTGCTTTCTCGATGACAGTCACTCTAGCTGGGGTGAGACAAAATCTCAGCGCAATTGTCATTTACACCTTCCCAATGACTGGCTAGAGATGGTGACATTTTTTCATGCATTGATTGGCATATTTGTTCTTTTTTGGAAAACTGTTCATATCATTGGTCTGTTAGGTAATCCCATGACTTGTTTTGTTGTTTAATTTCTTGATTCCATTAAATTAAAAGCTGACAAAAACTTATCCTTATTCTTTAGGCTGTCTCTTCACTTTGTTGTTTCTCTTGCTATGCAGAAACATTTTAATTTAATACAGCTTCACTTGTCAATTCTTGCTATTATTTTTTGGACTGTTGGAGCCCTCTTCAGAAAGTCTTTGCTTATGCCTATTTTTTTAAAAGATTTATTTATTTATTATTGAATACAGTGTCCTGTCTGCATGAAGGCCAGAAGAGGGCACCAGATCTCATACATTACAGACAGCCATGAGCCACTATGTGGGTGCTGGGAATTGAACTCAGAACCTCTGGAAGAACAGCAAGTGCTCTTAACCTCTGAGCCATCTCTCCAGCCCACTTATTTCTTAAAGTATTTTTTTGTGTGTGTTTTCTTTTGGTAGTTTCAAAGCTTCAAGTTTTAAATAAAAGTATTTGATTCATTTAAAGATTAGTATCTGTAAAATAAGAGATGTGAATCAAACTTCGTTGTTTTAATTAGCTCATAAGCAGTAGAATTCCTGTGGCCTTCACACGTACATTGTTTTGATTAGCCTTCCACCTCCCTGCCTCCCACTTGCACCCCTCTGCATGAATTATTCCCCTTTCAATTGTATGTCATATATGTTCAAGTATCCTGACATCTTCCTTCCTTAAAGTCTCGTTTTTCCATTCTGTGGTCTCATTTCTAGTTTTGTAACCTATAACCAAACTTGTTCTTATATAAATACACATATATAAAATTAGAATTCAAGAATCACATGTGAGAGACAAAACATAGCCATTGTCTCTCTGAGCTTGGGTTATTTCACTTAAAAACAGAGCAAAGGAAAATTTCATTTATTTACATGTAGGTATTTAGTTTACCCATTTGTTAAAGAGATTATCTTTCCCCTAATATGTGTCCCTGACACCTTTCTTGAAAATCAAATGGCTGTGGCTATGGAACTTATCTTGTGTTTTCTGTTCTGTCCCACTAATATATCTGTCTACTTTGGAGCCAGTTTTATACTGTCTTTGTTACTAAGGCTCTGCAGTATAGTTTGAAAGTAGGTATTGTGATAGCTCCCACATGATTCTTTTCTGCTTCCACATAAACACTAGACTATTTGTTCTAGTTTTGGAAACTGTAGCATAGGACATTAGTTGGAATTGCAATGTATTTATTAGTCTTTGGCAATGCATTGTATCTATCAGTATTTTGATACTATGACCATGTTCAAAACTTTATTTTTTATCAATCCATAATCATGAGAGGCTTTCTATCTTCTAGTTTCTTTGTAAATTTCTTTCTTTAGTGTTTTATACTTTTTGCTGCAGAAATCTTTCACTTCCTCAGTTGAGGCTATTTTTCCTCCTTCGTCATGCTACTGAATTTTATATTCCATTACTCTGATAGAAGTGTCTATTAGATCTGAACATATTGTGGTGCCCTTAGGGCATTTTCACAAACAGGAGATCTAACATCTTAAAAACCCCACCAACTTTTAACATCTCCTTACTGGGGACCAAAATTCTATGACATGAAACTTGGAGAACATACCCAAACCATACCTAGGCACAGCAGTCAGTGGGAGAAAGGAAGAGGTCATAATGGAAGAGAGCAATAAAGAGAGGAAGGGGGAGAAAAACAGAAATTGTAGCCCAGAGAAAAATCAGTAGTGTGAAAGAAGTTCACACAGTAGCTACAAAGAAATAAAGCTGTTGCCTGGTCCATACAATAGACCTATAGTACTGGACATTAGGCTATCTGTATTTGATGTGATTATTTAAGTAGCTGAATGACCACTTGCCATCATCTTGAACTTTGTGACATACTTTATTGTGCTAATTAATGAGTTACTTCTGTATGCTTTATTGTAAACTACTAAAGAGGTTGTTTATCATTAGAGCTGTAAAACACAGTAGAAGTTCTGGGCTAGCAATTCACATAAACTCATAAAACTTTCAGTCATTCCAAGAACTCTCTGGGAAAGCATTTGTATTGGCCAACATACAGACAGAGAAGGGTGATTCATTTTGAGACTTCAGTTGAAGAGTCATAGGAAGAAGATGGGAGGAATGAGATGCTAGGGAAACTCACAATAGAAGGGGAAACACCTACAGGCTTCTAAAAGGATCTTATGCCGGTGGCCCTTCAGAGGAGCAACAGGTAGCAATTGAAGTTCAGCTGTCAGCCCACCAAAATTCCTGATGGATGAATCTCAGATAGGCGAGGTCCTGAAACCACAGGCTCCAGAATGTCTTCTGTCTCTACTATGCCTTCATGTGTTTTCTGCTGCCATTTTTCCTTGGTACCTGGTCTGGTGTAAATGGATGTGGGTAGTTTCCCACTGCCTATAATGTAGTATGTTTATCTCATGAAAATATCCCATTCTTCTGGTCATATCTACCCATGATCTTTATGAAAATGATTTCTTCCTAAGCTCTACTGTCTAATTGCTAATAATAATGCAAGTTTAAGTAGAGTTTGGATGCTAAAAAAATAAAACAAGAAAATTTCACATAGCTAGAGCACATGAGTTTCTTTTGGGAAGTCTTTAGATTGTGGCTTAATGATTAAGAAGATCAACTGAGTCCCAGTAGCCCAACTGCTTAAATTCTTTTAACTCTAATGTTGGAAGATGTGTTCACAGATTTCAAGTGCATCACAGCTTTGAAAATAACGTAAAGTTAAACAAAGATGTTTTTGTCAAAGAGCTTTGAGGTGAAAAACCCAAGAAGAGACTCTAAAACTTTAAAAAGGCACATAGATTAAATGTGGAACTTGTTTAAGTCAGGGACCAAATACAAAGCAGCCCAATTATTATTAGCTGACATACTTTCCTTGCTAGATTTGGTCAGTGATCAAAGGTGATGATTAACTTCTTATGCCCAATTTTTACCATCTATCTTCTAATATAAAAAAGTAATAATTAGTGGGTATGTACCCTAAAGATTTAAAGATAAAGTAGAGCTGACTGATTTTTTTATATAAAGTTTAAATTTGTGATTCCTTTAAGATTACTCATAAGTTTACCTTTCAAGATAAGTAATAAAGTGATTGGTTTCTTTCTTTGTAACTGCAAAACATAGCCTACCAGTAAAAGAATATCTTGTTTAATGACACACTGTTAATCTGTAACAAGTTGCTTGGGTATGAATATACATGAGATCTTAGGATAATTTGTATTCATTGTAATCATTCATTTGAAAAACAGATTGTAACCATGTTGTAATTTTGATATTGCCTGAAAGGTTTTGCTGAGGTATATAAGCTGTAAGAGAAAGAATAGAGTTAAAATGAGCTAGAAGGAAAACATCAAGAATAAAAGAGTTAGAAGGAAATCAAGAGTGAGAGAGTTAATAGGAATTAAAAGGAAAACATTAAGAATAAAGGTAGAGTTAGAAGAAGAACACTTCTTCTTTAAAAGAAGAAACACTTGTCTTTAAAAAAAAAAAAAAACTGTTGCTGTCTTCTTAGTCACAGCTGTCCTAATCAGCAACTTCAACTCTACCAGCAGTGGTTCAGCTGCAAGGGCTGCAGGTGGAGGGGATGCTCTTCCCTCAGGCACTGACTCTGTCAAAGCTACTTATCTAAATCTCTGTTCCTCTAACAAAAACCTCAAGATTCAAAGCTTACTGCGGAATTCTGTTCCTCAGAGAGGCTGAATCACAAGCAGCTCATCTCTTCTGGTCTTTCTCATCCCCACCAATTAAAGGCCTTTCTCTACCTGGCTCCTCCCTACCACTTTCTGTCAGCTAGTTGCTGACTCCACCTCCTGATGGCAGGTAAATTTATTTAATCAAACAAATGTAGCATATCTTTGCATCATTCAACAAATGTTCCAGAGCATAAACAAAAGTAATACATCTTAAAACAATATTCTATATTTCCCCCTTTTTGTCTAAGCAAAAAAAAAAAGATTTAACTTTAACATGATATGACTGTGTACAATGAAAACAATTAACAAGTAAATATTACATTTATAATGTAATGAATTCTAGTATATTTATATCTGGTAAATTAAAAGAAAGTACTTTCTTTTAATTATTTATTATTTCATTATTTATTCTATCTTAGTGAATCTAAACTTTTATACCTAATTTACTAAGGTAATAACTAAGGAAAACAAAAACTGCAACTGTAACTATTCATCAAAGTCCTCAGAAGAATAATATTATTTGAATTAACATGGAGTGCATTATAAATAACTTCCAAAACTCTAAAATGACAGGGACATCTGACTATCTGAACAGTCACCCAAAATTCCTTCTGCAGCATAGGGGCATCCATCTTTGGCCTACAGGCCTGGAATATCAGGCAGACTTCTCAGTGAAGCAAAAAATGTCAAGAACTGTCCTGCCTTGTATTGGCAAAGTTCATCAGTTACTTTTTTTCTGTGTCCTGTAGAATATCTGACAGACTCTTCTGTTAAGCAAGAATTTTGAAAAACAGCTATGCCTTGTTTTGACAAACATTAATGGTGTTATTTTTCTGTGTGTCCTTCATGTATAGTCTGCACAAAACATTGTCAGCAATCAAAGGCAAGAGTATGTGAGTTTTTTTATTTTTGTTTGTTTGTTTGATTTTTTTGTTGTTTTTTGGGTTTTGTTTGTTTGTTATTATCCAGTGACTAACTTTGCCAGGATGAAGCAAATTGTATAATAAGTTTCTTCAAAGCCCATCATCTCTGAAGGAAATTGATGCTGCCAGGAGCAGATATGTCTCATTGTCATGAAAACTTTAAGTTAACAAAGCATTTTAAATGCCATATTTTATAGGTCTTTGAAGTATCTTTGAAGTATATCATTTTTAAGTAAATTTTTTATTTAAAAAGCTTTTTCCATATCCACCACTGCTCCCCCCTTCCCCATTCTCCCTCAGTCTCCCCTACCCCATCCCCCCATCCATTCCCAAGAGAGGGAAAGGAATCTAAAAGTGAGTCAGTTCAGTCTGGCATATCTAATTCAGATAGGTCCAAGTCTCTCATCCCAGTATCAAGGCTGAGTTAGGTGTTCCTCTGTAGGGAATGGGCTCTAAGTTCATGGGAATGTCAGTTCATGCACCAGAAATAAACTCTGATCTTACTACAAGAGGCTCCACAAACTGCCTATGCTGTTCAACTGTCATCTACCTTCTACCTTTGGAGGGTTTAGTTCCCTTCCGTGAAGGTTCCTCAGCTGTTATTTCAGTCAGTGATCTCCCAATAGCTTGAGTCAGCTGTCTCTGTGTGTCTCCTCCTCATGATCTTGATCCCTTTGCTCATACACTCCCTCTCTTCATCTGAACTGGGAGCTTGACTCTCATACTTAGCTATGGATCTTTACTTATGTCTCTATCAGTTGCTGGATGAAGGTTCTGTAATGACAATTAGGATGGTCATTAATTTAATTATAGGGGAACTTCTATTTAGGTACCCATTCCACTATTGCTTGGAGTTCTAGCTGAGAACACCTTGTGGGTTCTTGGATATTTCCCTAGCACCAGGTTTCTATCTAACCCCTCAATGACTCCCTCTATGGAGATCTCTATTTCTTTGTTCTTCCTCTCTGTTGCTCCTCCCACTCAACCATCTCATTCTCTCATGATCTCTTCTCACCTCCCCTTACTCAATCTTCTATATGATTCCAAGTTACTGAAGAGATCTTCTCTATTTCCCCTTCTCAGGGGAATCCGTGGATGTCTCTCTCAAGTTCCTCTTGTTAGAAGACCATCTATCTTAATATATCTATTTAACCTAGAAAACATATATAACATATCTATAAATTTGATTGTTATAAATAACTAATTGCTGACTTATGTTTGTTGATTGTCCTAAATATTTTACAATAATAGCTTTTAAAAATTAGAATTTTACCTTACATTTTTAAATAAACTGCATAGGGTCAGTGACTTAAATAAGAGTAGAAACATATATACAGTGTAACAACAATAACTTTAAATTTATATCAACATACTATATTCCCCTAAATGATCAAAAAATTCATAGCCCACCAAATGACCAAAGGCCAGTTACACACCCCAATTCTTGGGAATGTATACATTGTTTTCTTAAAACTTCTTAGTATCTTTATTTTAATTTCCCTGAGACATTTTTGAGATATTGATTAAATCCTGGGAAGACCAGTTACAGTATTTGTTGATAAATATCACCTATCAAGATTCAGGAGGTCTCCCCTAATCACATCTGTTCAATATCATTTCTGAAGGATTTTATACCCTCTAATCTCCTGTGGAAACAGAACTCACAAGTATTTTTTAAATTTCTATTTGAAAAACATATTTTTCTACTTCTTTTTTTAAAAGTTAAGACATTACTAAAATATCTAGATTGGTTTAATTTAGCAGTCCAGTTTACAATCACATGTCTTTTAGAAGCTTTTTGCTTCTCAACAATCAAAAAATTTAAAGTTAACACAATACTATATAGAATCCCGACTCTCTGCGTATTTCCCATCTTACATGGCTTTTTTTCTCTTATATTATCTTCACTCTCTCATTAAAGACTATTTTTTAGAGGTTTTTCCATCTGCATCTCTTTTACTGTGTATCTTTCAGCCATTTTTGACCATGTGAGTGAACTTTTAAACTGCTAACCTATACATGGATCTTCCACATGTGGCTCTTGGCTGGTTCTACCTACTTCTTGGGTTGTTAAAGCCCAACCTAGAGCTCATGTCCTGATTGGAGGTGTATGATCTAAAGTTGTGTTTAATCTTCCTAGAGCTCTAGAATGCTAGTGTTTGTACTGTGACAGGCATTTTTACTTAGTTTTTGTTCCTACCTCATGTACTTTCTGCTTTAGGGTTCACCAGCAGGCAGAAATACTCAAAGGAATTATATCCCCACTGTCTTTTCTTAGCTTTCTTATGTTCTATAGAAATTTGAGTGCCATGATATTATGCCAAAATGTTGTGTGTTGTTTTTATTCATTTCAGGGGCCCTTCACACAGCTCCCAATAAATCACACAGGAAGGCTTATTCTTACTTATAAATACCCAGCTTTAGCTTAGCTTGTTTCTTACTGTCTTTCCTTATGTCAAATTATTCCATCTGTCTTTTGCCTCTGGGCTTTTTATTTTCTATTCCTGTATGCCTTTTTTGTTTCTTACTTTATGACTTGATATGTAGCTGAGTGGCTGACCCCAGAGTCCTTCTCTTTCTTTGGCTACTTCTTCCTTCTCTTCTTCCTCCCAGATTTTGTCTTTTATCTATTTCCTTTTCCTTCGAACCCCACCTATTCTTTCTCCTTCCTTGCTATTAGTCATCCAGTTCTTTATTAGACCATCAAGTGTTTTAAACAGGCATAATAGCACAGCTTCACAGAGTTAAACAAATGCAACATAAACAAAAGTAACATATGTTAATGTTATGTTCTACATAAAAACATTAAGAATGAGAGAAAAAATCACCAGGAAAATAAAGAATAGAAAATGCAAAAGAAGAGCTCTGAAGAAAACCATCAAGAAAGTGTGTGTCGGGGGCTGGAGAGATGGCTCAGCGGTTAAGAGCACCCTCTGCTCTTCCAGAGGACCCGGGTTCGATTCCCAGCACCCACATGGCAGCTAACAACTGTCTGTAGTTCCAGTTCCAGGCAAACACCAAGGCAAATAAATAAATAAAGTTTAAAAAAAAAAAAAAAAAAAAGAAACACAAAAGACATTTTAAAAAAAAAAAAAAAAAGAAAGTGTGTGTCTTTTCCCTTTACTCCTTCAGATGAAAAATTCATAGTATACACACTGACTCTATGGATTCTCTTTGAGCCTTGTGCTGCTGGAGGCTGGTCCTCCAGGCAATGATAGTCATGTTCTTCTGATCCTTAAGGCACATGACAGAGAGTGTGGGATCTTGGAAGAAAGGCTTTTTGGCTAGAGACTGTAGAGAATACCACTGCTAGAGTCAGAGCAAGGTAGTAAGGAAGCAGAGAATAAATGTGTGTCCTCTTTCCATTTACTGATATGCAGGTACTTCCACAAAAAATTCAACCAAGGAGTCAAAAGACAAAAAAGCTGATGCAGTGCAAAAATGCCAACTTCCAAGGATACAGTACAAGGCAGATGAAGCATGGTGGAAGCACATAAAAGACACTATGGAGCAAGAGATAATAAAAGGCACATAGCACCTGAGCTGAGACCTCTACCCATTTTATCTGAAGGCTTTAGGAAGCTGTTCCTAGCTTTAGGGGAATAGATACCAGCTAATGCATATGGATCATGCAAGTGGCACTGCAGCTGAAATCTCCACACATTCTAATCTGGAGGCTCTAGGCTATTACTTTGTGGCTTGAGGGAAATGGATACTGTTGGAGTCCACGAGAAGTCTCATAAAAAGCCACAAGACACATATGCAATCAACAAGAGAATTTATTAAAAATTACAAGCATGCTGGGGTCAAAGCATCTGATAAAGTGGAAAATGGTGATCTTGGGAGAAGTTCGCAGACTCCTTTTAAGCAGGATTAGGGAAATTTCAGGGAGGGGAGTTTAGTCTGGGTAATAATTGGTGGGTTTAAACAGAAAGTTTACTGGTTGTTATAGGATTGGTAGATGGCTCTAATACTCAGTGACTTTCCAATGGCAGAATGGGGAAAGCTATGTTTAGCTAGCAGATGGCTGTGTGCCCCTGCTGACTTGCTGACTGAGTGCCCCTAAGTTAGGGTCTTCCTGAGAGCTGTTTGCTCAGCTCTAGCCAGCTTCAGTAAACCAAAACTGAAGCCTGGTTCTGGCAGGACTACTAGAAAACTGTCATGGCCCTGGTCTGGCTCCTCAACCCTCTCAATACCAGCTGCTGTCTGGATCATACTTGTCTCAATATTTCTGCATTAAGTGTGTGTGTGTGTGTGTGTGTGTGTGTGTGTGTGTGTGTATGATTTTTGTAAGCAAAAGGCATTATTGTAGTCTTAAGTTTTTCTGTTTTACCTAACCAGTTCCACAGTCATTTAGTCAGAAATAATTACACAAAGGCTTATGTTAATTGTAAACTGTTTGGCCTATGGCTCAGGCTTATTACTTGCTAACTCTTACTCTTAAAGTAACTCATGATTCTTATCCATGTTTAGCCATGTGGTTGGCATATTTGCTTCAGTGCAGCATTTTCATCTTCCTTCCTCTGCATTTGGCTCGAGTCTCTGATCCACCTTTCCTTTCCCAGAATTCTTCTAGTCTGCTTGCACCGCCTTTACTTCCTGCCTACCTTCTGGCCAACTGGTCTTTTACTAAACAAATACAAGTGAAAAATATTTGCACACATTACTTTTGTCTCTATTTTTTTTAAATTTTTTCCAAGTATGTATTTTATTTATCACTGAAGAAAAAGCACAGCAGCAAGTTCTGTGTTGGCTTCAATAAGACCAAATGGCTACTCTTTAACACAGCTACTACATTCGAAAATTGAAGTCAATACAGTCATCACTACAATTACTTGTTGAAACAATCTATCCTGAAGGAAAAAATTAGGAAAAAGGATTTAAACAATTCCTCCAAACCACATATTTATAAATATTGTCATATCTAAAATGCTTGAAAGGCATGAATTAGTGGGAAAGCAGTTTTCTTTTGGCAACAGAAAAAAGAAGCAGCAACAGTTTACCAAATGCTCTAGGAATCCAAAGCTGTACTGTTCTGGATCTGCACTTGAGCAGTGTTGTCATGATGACTACAAAATGCTTTATACTCACTCCTCTCAAGTAAAGTCTACAGAAAACCTGTTGTAGTAAGTTTTTCCCGGCACCTGTTTTGGGTCTGGGAGTTTTGTGACCTGGCGCGGCCCACAGCTGTAGTTGGAACCTGGTTCGCGCCTGTGGCTTTTGTCCACCAAAGAAATGAATCACACGCTTATATCCTTTAAACTGTTTGGCCCATGTCTTAAGCACATTACTAGCTAGCTCGTTCATCTTAATTTAACCCATTTCCATTAATCTTCTACCACGTGGCCCACAGCCCATGGCTCACCTGGATTCCTACATGCTGCTTCTGCAGAGGACAAATGGAGAGTGGCTTAACTCCACCCTTCTTCCTACCTGCTTGTGCTCTGATTCTCCACCCACTTCTACGGTGCTATACATAGGCCAAATCAGTTACTTTATTTACAACATACAGAACATTCCACCACAAAAACCCCATTGCAACCAGTGTTTGTAATGTCTACTATACTGATCAGACGCTAAACTGCCTAAACAAAGTTAATAGTACATACCTAAGAAGGTGTGTTCCCACCAATGATGGGAAAGCTGTCAGATCTGTTTGGCTTAAAGGATTTTCAAATATTTTAACAGAACCTTATCTTATTCCAAATTAATATCTGATATTTCAAAATCAAAACAAAAGGATCAATTGTATACCAAGATATAGGTGTTAACACCTGAAGGGTTCATTTTTATTTTTTAGTTTTTTTTTAAACAAATGATTGATGAAATAATGGAACATCTTAAATTTCTGAAAATGGCATGGTTTTACAACCTTCTGTGAATACAGTGCATGATCAATCTTTTATATATGATTAATACAAGTTCATGCTTTTTTGTTATGGTGAGACAACATTAAAAAATTCAATTTAGACTTGGTGGAGCAGAAGTATAATAATCCTTGAATGTGATCAAACCTATATATGACACAAGTTTGACTCTATCATCTTGGGACTTAACGTCGTACTGTGGTCCATCCATCTTCATCAGTTTCATTCTTCATACGATGAAGGGACTCCCTGTCTGTCTCAGCTCTCCAGGATGCTTTCTCTTTCTCACCTTCTTGCTCTCTCTCTATCTCTTGAAAGAGCTGGGGGAGGAACACGATGAGGTACATCCCGTTCTTCAGTCCAATCACCTTTCCTGTCATCAGCTTGTCTCCAAGAGCTTGCTTTTTCTCTCTCTGATCTGAGGGGAGCACCTCTCCAGTCTCTATCATCTCTTAAATCCCTTCTTTCTTTCAAGTCTCTCAGATTACTATGATCATCTCTTTCCTGATGACAGTCATCTCTGTCTCTATCATCACGTTGGCTTGAATCTTTCAGCTTGAAGATGCTTCTGCTGGTCCTGTTCTCCAACACCTTCATCCCTGGATCTTCTAAAGCGATCCTTCTGGTCCCCATCTCTCTCTCTCTGTCCCTTTCTCATTCAAGATCCTTGTCATTCTCCTCTTGATCTTGACTATCTCTATCCTTCTCTATGTCTCTATCCAAGTCATGTTCTTCTGATGGTCTTGATTCTCGAAGTGGACCCCAACTCTCTTCTCTAGCTTTTTCTTTGACTCTCCATCCACCTGGCTTGACAAATAGTCTCCAAGGACCAGGTCTTGCATCATCACCCCATCTGGGTATCCTATCATTGTCCATATTTCTTCAAGGCTCCTGGTCATCATCTGCGCATCGTCTGAAAAGCCTATCATCATCAGCATTCCTCCAAGGTCCTCTGTCATCATCTGGGCCACATCTGGGGATGCCATCTTTATCTGTTCTAAGAAAAGAATCTCTCCCTCTCTCCCTTCATCATCCCCCAAGTGCCTCAGCCAATCCTCATCTGTCCTGTGACATCCTGGGTTTCTCCTCATCTCCACTCCTTCTTTGGAGGGCCTCTCCTCCACTCAGAGTCAGCCTCTGGTCCTTTTCTCCATGTGTCTTCTGAATCTCTATCTCCCCACCGAGAGTCCTTCCCAGAAAGTAGATCATCCCCAAGTCTCCTCTCTTCCTCTCTGTGTTGTTCTCTTACTTCAATTTCCAGCTCCCTCTGCCATTTTTTCCTGTCTACTTCTTCCAGTTTCTTTACTAAGTTCTTCCTCTCATTTTACTCTCTCAGCATGCTCTCTTTCTGCTCGCTCTTTTAGCATCTATTCTTCTACCCTCCTCTGCTCTTTCTCTTCCTTTTCTCTGGAGTAAGTTATTTTCCGTTCTTTTTGTTGCCTTTTTCATTCTTCTAGGCAATTATGCCTTTCTTCTGCTAACCACTCTTCACGGGTGTTCTACACAGTCAGAGAAACTTCTCTAGTAACAAACTATAGAAATGATTCCTGAAGTATAGTCTTTTGTCTCTTTTTAAATGTAAGTTCAGATGTCTCCTGAGAAGTTAGAACCCTTGGTAGAAAGCACTTGGTCTCCTCAAAGAGCTGTGTATGTCCTGATGCCCAGTGATGCTTGAGATCATCTCTTCTGTCTTCTCTAGGAAGCATGTGGCATGGCTAGAACCATCAGAATTCTGTTTCTGGTATCCCACCTCTCTAAACCAGTCTCATGGTCAGAGAAACACATCCCCCCTAGATTCCAACGATACTGATGACTGCAGCACCACAGCCATTTCTCAGTGTCAGCCAGTCTGGTCTCCAGGACAGTGGAACTCACATATGGGAAACTAATTTATGATTTCCCCTTTAAGATATACTATATTTTTTTCAATCTTAACATGCCATCCTAGTGTCATATTATCTGGATGGCTGATTAGGTCACATGTTCATTAGAAATGGTGAGATTTCTTACATGTTATTACGTTTAAGCCAGAGAAGTCCTGTGTAGACTTTTACTTGCTTTTCTGAAAGTCCAAAAGGCTCTAATTGTTGGTTTTAAATAATACCATTTAAAATCAGACTTTCAGCCTCTTGGGGCAGGGCCAGTGTTGTTACTGGTCACAATAAAGTGTAACTCACCTTGCAGTTTCCCCTAGGCTCTGGGAATCTGACAATTGAAATGGGAAAAATGCTAACAGTTCTTAGGAAACAAGGTGCTGTTAAATCCATAGGACATAAGCGAGTGGCAATTTCACTAGAGGCAGAATGGGTGGTTGGCTGGGGGAAGGCAGAGCAAAGGCTAGGGGTCACCCTGGACTTCTGAAGCTTTGCTGTGCTTTCTTTCTTCCATCCTTCAGTTTATCAACACAAGTAAATCTTTCATTTGACTCCAAACTCACTTCTACTGGACCCAGGAAAATGGTGGCCCTGTTCCACCCTGTAAGTGATGCTATACTGAGATCTGTGAGATTTGAAACACCTGACATGCCATTTCTGGTCTCCCTGTTTCAGAGAACAGTATCTGGTCCTCTCTGCTAGGGAATTCTTGCCTGTTTAGTCTCCTTGAACACCAGTGTCCTTACCATCTTGGCTTATTGATGTTGAGGCACAGATACACATGGGAATGTAGGTGCACTTGGATACATGGAACAGAGAACAATCTTCAGTAATCCTCAGTCACTGTCCACTTTGCTTTTTGTCGTTTGTTTTGTTTGAAGTAGGGTTTGTTACTGACCTGAGGTTCTTTGGCTACTTAGGCTGGGCTGGCTTTGACAGCAAGCCCCAGGGATCTACCTGTCTGACTTCCTAAAACTAGACTAACAAGAATGTGTGTAATAAAGCCCAACTTTTTTTTTTTAATGTGGATTCTGATGATCAAAATCAGTTCCTCCCCTTGCACGGCAGGTAACTTATCCACTAAACCATCTCCCTAGAATTTTTTATTTACCCTCTAATTTTAAGGCAAGTGGTCAAATGTTTCCCAGTGAACTGACCCAACCTCACTGCATTGTCTTCTTGTCACCAGTGCCTCACAGATCAGAGTCTCTACTGCAGCAGCATGGAGGAACAAGAAGATAGACATGGGAAGGCCAGCTGTTCCATTCCACTAACATATCCAGCTGAAGGATAAATTTCAGCAAGAGTAGCTTTTCTTGTATTACTGAATTCAAAAAACTAAGGGAAATCAGTAAGAACAGAGTTTTTTAAAACTATTAAACAAAATCAGGGCTGTTTGGGAATGTTGTACCCATGTCACATGTAGTGAGATTATGCTGATAATATAAATATTTGTCCCACCTATCGGTTTAATAAAAGCTGATTGGCCAAAGGCAAACAGGAAGTGTGGGCGGAGCTACCAGGCTAAGAAAACTTGGGAACATCTCAGAGCAGAGACAGACACCAGACAGATGCCAGAGAGCCGTCAGAAACAGACAAGGAGACAGCAGCAGACACAGAGGAAAGAAACTGAAATGCTGCTATAAGAAAAGGTATTGAGCCACACTGCTGAACAAGATGGGCTGAGTTCAGATGAAGGAGCTAGCAAGTTATATGCCTGGGCCCTAGGTCAATCAGCATAAAAGTAATATAAGCCTGTGTGTGATTATTTGAGGCAAAGCAGGGCCGAGAGTGAGACTGAACTTTTGGTCCAGGCCCAGGAAGTCTGGGCCAGAACCAAATACAACAGTCACAGCTCCTCCTTCCAACAAGATCACCACAGAGCCACAGTACAAAGGGGTTTATTGATTGCAAACCAAGGCTTGGGCCTAATCTCAGCACTCAGCACTGGATAAGATCGGCCCTGAGCCCTCACAGTAAAGGGTTTTCAAAGAAGAAACAGGGAGCTCAGGTCTAAGGGAATTTGGAAAATTTCCATCAGCAAGGTCATTTGGAGCCCCACAGATATTGTTTACTAAAACTTTCTATGCACTGGTGTGTCTTGGGGCAGGAGGCGGGGCTCACCCCGACTAGGGCCATGAGCTGTCTTGGGCTGTGGTGGAATGTTCTTTGTATGCTGTAAATAAAGCACTTTTTTGGCCTATGCACAGCACCGTAGAAGTGGGTGGAGAATCAGCGCAGGCAGGCAGGTAGAAGGATGGAGTTCGTCAGTCTCCATCCGACCCCCCCGAAGAAGACAGACATGTAGAGGTACTGGCTCAGCTATGGGCTGAGCTGCGTATCGGGAAGATAAATGGAAATGAGTTGAATTAAGATGAAAGAGCTAGCTAGTAATGTGCTTAAGATATGGGCCAAACAGTTTAAAGGATATAAGTGTCTGATTCATTTCTTTGGTACAAAAGCCACTGCGGACCAGGTTCCAAGCTGCTGCGCCAGGTACAAAACCTCCAGACCCAAAAGGGGCCCGGGAAAAACTTTCTACAACATTGGGCTGTTTGTGGTTTTTACAACTATAGAATTGAATGGAGCTAAGTTCAGCTCTTCGCCAAGTATTGTTTAAAACGGAGTTCCTTTTCAAAATGGAGTTTGTCCTGTTCACTTCAGGAACTAATGCAAAACAGGCCAGGGTGCATGTTTCTTATACCCGAGACTTCCTGGATGATATCTGAAAAAAGGAAAATGGTAACAGTCACATTACTTCAAATATAGCCCTGCCCCATCTCCATGGGATAACTTTGTGTTAGAAAAAACCCAACAGCATCTATTAGCATGGCCATGGTGGGTACACTGGGCATTCACACCCAAACTCACACCAGCAAAGGCTGGTCACTTGTTCTGTCTTAGAAATGCCAACTGTGTGCATTTCCTCTAGAACTATGCACAGGAGAACATCTCGAGCTGACCCAAAGTGCTCACCTCCACACCAGTTAGCTTCACAAAGAGCCTATGATCACGACACCAGCAGCAGCTGACCTTGTTCTTGAGTGATGGCTGCCTAGAAAGGTGGGGAAAAGAAGTGAAGAAATAAAAGAGGAAGAGGAAGACAAGGAAGAAGAGATGAAGGGAGAGAAGGGGTTGGTGGATGGGTTAATACTCTGACTTTGGGCCTTTGTCAAGCATGCCCAGAGTGAACAGAAAAGCAATGCTTTATCAAGCTTTCCATTTGGCTTGCTTAAGTTAATGTTTATCATAATGTTCCTCATAAAACAGAAGTACCAAGCAGGAAGGAGAAGCACATCTGCTCCATTTCAATGAGTCACTCCAGTTCCTTGAGATTTCAGAGACCTTGATAAACCCCAGAGCAGCCTGGAACACTGTAAAAGGCAGATGCTGCCACCCTTGGGGTGAGCATGTTGGGCTGCTCTCCCAGGAGGGTAACGGGCTTTTCTTTTCTCAGTGTTCAGCCCGTGGAAAACCCCCGTTCCCTAAAATGAAAGCTGAAGCTCCTAATCACCCTTTAGACACCTAAAACTGGATTTTCATATTACTATTGTAGCTAGGTGCCACTGCTCCCCGGCTGTGACTTCCCCGGGACTTTCTGGTGATCACGCACAGGAGTGGGATGGGGGTTGGGGTGTTACTCCAGCTGAGAGTCTTTCACTTGTAAGCTTAGAAATCTAAAAACCAGAGGGGATTTATTCAAAACTCGGTGGGGATTTTGTTATTGTGGTTTTGTTTGTTTTTGTTTTGTTTTGATAACTGGGAAGTTCTGCTGTGGGTTTGAACTCTCAGACAGCAAGCACTCAGGCCCTGTGTTGCAGAACAGTCATAAACGCGGCTTTGCTTTGTTGGCTCCGTGCTCTCCAATCTTTTCCTGTCTCCTTGATCCGAAGGGGATGAGAACTGTATAGAAGACATATATAGGAATCGCTGCCTTCTGACGACACAGATACATGTTCTTCCCTTCGGGATGAACTCAGTTCTTCTCTCTACTCCCCAAGATGTCAGAGAATGGGGCTGAACTTTTCAGCTGTCCAATAAATCACACCGCTGGCTCTTCCGGCAACCCCTGATCCGTGAAGCAAACAGAAATCCTGCTGGAAGTCACTGCTTTATCCTAAATTTGAATCCCAGCAGCCTCTCTGAATCTCATAAAATCCAGGTTCCCCTGCATAAGGCAGGAACATAGACATGGAGCTCAAATGTGTTCTTTATGGTGCCGCCAAGTGTTTTATGGAGCAATCCGCTTAAAACAGGTTAAGCTGATGGTTGCAAACATTGCCTCAGTAAGTAGCATGGAAGGCAATTCTGTGGCATTAACAAAATTAGAAGGCTTTCTGAACTCTATCACTGACCCGCCAATTTTTCTTTAGAACTCTTTCCTGTATGACATTGTCTATGTGTAAGGTCAGTCACCAGAATATGGTTCAATATCAACACATGGAGACAAATATTACACATTAATAGGAGACTGGTCAGAGATTAGACTATTTCCAATTGGACATAGTGGCACATGCCTTTAATCCCAGCACTCAGGAGGCAGAGGCATGTGGATGTCTGTGAGTTCAAGGCCATCGAGGTCTACACAGTGAGTTTTGTGATAGCCAAGGCTATTTAGAAAGACCTTGTCTCAAAGGGGGTTGGAGGTGGGAGACTGGAGGGATGGTTCAGCTGTTTAAGGCTACCCCCCCCCACACACACACCATCAAAAAATTATGGCATTTCCATAGAGGGGAATAATTTGCAGCTTTAAAAATAGATAAAGATTTCTATGCTCTGTATCTTATCAAAAAGACACAGGGTAGGTCAGCGAGATGGCTCAGCAGCTAAAGGTAATTGATAGACAAGCCTGGTGACCTGGGTTCCAGTCCTGAAATCCACAGAAATGTCAAAGGGGAGAACCGACCCCATCCACACAGTTGTTCTTTGACCTCCACGTGGAAGCAGTTTGTGAAAACAGTTCCTGGATCCTGGCTGGAGCCTCTGCTTTGGGGGCTTAGGAGTGGCCAGCACTGGGCTCTCTTGAAGTCTCGCAGTAACTGAGATACTTACTGTTGCTGGTTCAGTTCTCTGGCGCAGAGAGAACGGGAGGAGCCAACGGGAACCCCCACAGTCGTTCCCATTGATGTAACCTCCTGAAAACATGAACAGAGATTGAAGAGGGTGAGTCAGGGGAAGGCGATGCTGTTACATAGAGTGTGATTCTCAGGAAGAAGCTGACAATTCCTTCAGATAAAAAGTCTCTTTTTCAAGGACTGACTGCAGCAGTAAGCCACAGGCAGCCAAGGTCCACCCGGTCCACTAGAGGGCACTGTGCTCACGTTCTGAGGAAAGACGAAACAAACCCTAGACTCCATAGCTGCTTGAATATTGTTGGTCTCTCATTTGTTTTTGTTTATTTTACTTTTAAATACACTTCAATTACGAGATATTTATTATTTTTGCCCCTTCAGATTTTCCCTCTGCTCCTTCCCATGTACCCCTTCACTCTCAAATATATACGCACAAATAAATGATATATAATTATAGATATATAACATATATATGTTATATATATGCCCCCATGAGATTTTACAGTTTTTCTGATAGCATTTCTACTGCTATTGTCACTGGTCAGATCTTGTTTATGTAGTCATTTCTAGGAAAGACTGTTTCACAAAGACTTCTGGTATTCTGGCTCTTACATTCCTGTCCCTCTTTTCTGAGATATCCCCTGGGCCATAGATGCAGAAGCAGCAGGTGTATCCATTGGGACTGAGCTCCCACAATCTGTTGAACTGTGTATCATGTGCAGTTGTGGTTTTCTCCATTTGCTAAGAAGAGAGGATTCTCTGAGGGTACCCACTTGTCTGTGGGTACATGGATAAGACTTAGAATAAAGCTGGTCTGGCATTGTTGTGGTAGCAGATTCTCTTCTAAGACCCATGACCTCCTGGCCCCATGACCTCCTGGCCCCAGGTCGTTGACTATATTTCTAGTACCAGACATGATTTTCCTCCTGTTAGATGGCTTTAGGTCCACTTAGGTTACCACCAACATGTGGGTCCCACTTCCTACACCTTTGTGAATATCCTGCCATGCTGTTATTGTTGTGGTCCGTAGGTGTGACGGCTGGGAAGGACTATTAATTGCCACCTTCTCTTGGCAGTTTACACAATACTTTCTGGTCCCTTGGAAGCCAGACTTCAGGAAAGATGCTGAAGGTTAAGCCCAGCTGGAGTAACCCAAGTCCTGTGTGGTGTCTTTAACAGCAGAGATTTGCCCTCAAGCTCTGAGAGGTGTCCAGGGGCAACAGCAGGAGCCTTATCGTTTTGAGAGTCATTTGAACTACCCTACCAACATCTTGAAAGAAGGTTTATTGTGCCCAGCATTTGGGTTTTTGTTACTCTATGATTCTTATGGGGAAGTGTTGACAGACCAAGTGACATAACTTTATTTTAAGATATATGCCTTAAATACACATATACATGTATGTATACTATACATTTAGGTAAATATAAAATGATATGATTCTCTGATGCCTTATCCAATCCAACAGCAGTGATGGTATTTGTCTCTCCCCCTTTCTCTCTGTGTGTTGAACTCTTCCCCTCTCAGTTAGAATCCTCCCACCTTTCTGTTTCTGCCTTCATAGCACCACTTTTGAGCTATTACCCTCTCAAGACCCAGTCTCCATTGTCCTTTTGTACTTTCCTGGTTTCTGTAGTTACTGTAGGTTATATATTCACATGTGAACATTTGCAAGTAGATGAGGAGCACGCCATCATATGTTGTTTTCCTGGGTCTGAGTGACTTCACTCAATATAATTTTTCCTAAGTTCATTAATTACCTGCAAATTTCATTTTTATTTGCTGCTGAAGAGTATGCTGATTATATATATGTATATACATGTATATATATATATGAATATATATATACATATATATACTTAGGGTCAGGGTCAGGGTTGAGAATGGGGTGGCAATGAAATTGCTGAGCAAGTATCTGGGAAATACAGGGATGATTCAACATACATTGAAGGAGCAGAGAAGCACCTCTGTTTTGAGCAAAAGTCTCTGAACCCCAGCTCAAAACAGGCCTGGGTTCTGCTTGTACAAAGTAGAAACAGGAGATTGCCTCGGGCCATCTGATAGCCACGGAATGTCTCAGCCCAGGAAGGTTTGACAAGCAGCAGGCTAAGATAACAGAGGAACTCTGAAAGTCCCCCAAAACAAGCTAATCAGAATTGTATCTGTACTAAGACCCCTAAATGATGTATAGCCATTATACACCAAAGAAAAGAAAGCATTCTGCCTGTGTAACCAGTCAGTCTGAGGGCCTGTGAAGATAGGACCTACCCTGTTTGGGACAGGCCACTGAGAGTTTGACCATGCTCCAGCAAGTATATAGATAACACAAACTGAACTTTTTTTTTTTTTTTTTAACTAGAGGGGAGTGTTCATAGCATGGTGGGCCATAGACAGGGAAGAGCTGTAAGCAAATGTGATTGGATGTTTAATGTGAAATCTCCAAAGGATAAATAAAAAATACAATGGTGAAAAAAAATTTAATATATAAAAAAAAGAAATACCACCCTGGCCATAACACTCAGCACACAGACAGCACCACCTGCCAAAACTAAAACAAAGACCTAATCCATCAAAGTCCATAGTTCTGGGAAAGTCTCTAAATGTACTAACCTTGGTTTTTTGGTTTCTGTACTTCTGCATCTGGCTAACTATTCTTGCTAACAGAAGCATGTCAATCCAGAACATAGTTTCTGTGCTTAAGTATTCACCATGAGCTGACCAATTCTAAAACTACCCAGGCCCAGAAATAAGGTTGTGTGTTGGCTCATTCCAACACCCACCCATCTGTCATCTGCTGGAGCATGTCAAGACCTAGATCTGCAGGATCTCTATTACACAGAGTAACAGGATATCCAAGAGGATCCCCAGTGAGGGCCCAGCACAATAGTGTAGCAGAAACCAGAGGCCTCAAACCAGACCAGTGACTCTCTGCAATGAACACTTGCAAGTAAAAATATATGAACAGAAGGGTTTCCTTCCTGACTCTGTGTCACTCTACAGCTTCCATGACAAGATTGATTTTTTTCCCTTCTCTCTTTTTTTTTTGTTTTACTCTTAATTTTTATTTTATTGGAGGGGGGTTTATAAGGGCAGAGGGTGGATCTGAAGGGACAGAGAAATGAATGGGATGGAGATGCATAATGTGAAAGATGCAGAGAACAAATAAAAAACAGGAGGAAAGCTCACCCTGAGAAAAGCCTGGGACTACACTGGGATCCCAAACATGCTGTGGGCTAATACTTTCTATTGGCTTAAATCCATGTCGGAGCAGTCTTCTCCGGTGGATGCCCCGGAGAGGACATCATGAAACTAATGTCTACTGTATAGCCAAGGAAACAACTGATTAAGTGAAGGAAAGAAACCCAGAGTGGGAGAGAATCTTTGCCAGCTATACATCTGACAGAGATTAATACCCAGACTGTACAAAGACTCAAGCAAACAAATGATCCAGTGTAAGGATGGGCTCAGGATCTAAACAGGGGGTTCTCAGTCAAAAATACAATAGAGCAAAAGATACTGTTGTTCATCATCCTTATCTAGCAGAGAGATGCAAATTAAGACAATTCTGAGATTTCATCTCATGTTGGTCAGAATGGCTAAGATCAGCCAAAGAAAATACATCAAAGGCTAGGGGAATTGTGGAAAGAGGAACAGCCCTTTGCTGTTGGTGGGTCTGCAAACTGGTGCAGCCACTCTGGAAATCAGCAAGGAGGATCCTTTGAAAACTAAAAATAAATCTACCCACAGAACCAGGTATACCACTCTTTAGCATATGTCCACAGGACTCAACATCCTATTGCCACTGATCATAATACACGTAAGCTTTTGTTTTGAAGTAAGTCAATGAAAAATAAACCTGAAAGTGTTGCATTTTTAAATGTCTCAGTATCAGACATTGAAACTTGGAAAACAGAGAAACATTTGCAGAAATGTCAATGAGATGATAATAAACTTGAAATATCTTTTTAGTTATAATATTTTTTTAAGTCAAGAAAATATGCAGAAGGCCCTAAAGCCTATTTTCCACTGTTGGTGCATTTTTTTTTCTTACCTTTTCAAGGCAACAGAGTCAGTTTTTACTGATTAGCCAGACTCCTGCCTGGGAACCCTAGGGATACACATCCATGGCTCCGGTTCCTTCACTCAAGCAAGCAGAAAGTTTAGTTCAAGCATTTAATGCAATATTCACTATTTATTTATTGATTGATTGATTTTAAAGTTTATTTCTAGAAAGGAGCAAATTCCTGAGAAGAGTAAAAAAGAGAACTGGCCATCCATAAGCACAGTGTGTGGAATTAGCCAATCCGCCCCTGATGCATTTAGAGACAAGAGATGGGCGCATCCATGAGTCTGAAATCAAAAGCATCAAGATGTCTGTGACAAGCATCTCAGTTTTTCTTGGCTGGAGAGCCGTTGTCTTACAGACTAGCGACAATTGTAAGCCCACCAAGAAACACAGGATTATGTTTCATCAGACTTGTTTGGCAGAGAAGACCAAAGCAGGCCAGCCAGTGTTCCTTGATTTCTCTTCCATTTCGAAGGAACTGTTCACTGCACTTTAGACACACATTCATGCACTGTCTGAGAGAGTCAAAGGGCCACTCTAGTTACTCATCACAGAGCTCTGCTAGCCAGTCTACTGGTTTACAGGCACGACCTTCCCTAAGGCTAGGCACCACACTTCCCAGGATCCTCTTCTTTCTGTAGTTCTGGGTCAGAAATGCTGGTGAGGATTGTAAAGGAAGGCTGATATGATAAGAAAAAAAATACCTAAAGAACTGTTGAAATATATACAAGGCAGTCTCCATCCCTTGTGACACCAGTCAAAATAGCTGTGATTTTGGGGAGGATGATCAAGGACGTGGCTATCAGATCCACTGGCTTCACTGGTGCATGTGTCATCCTGGGCAGCTTTATCTCAATGGAATTGATGGCCCTCAGTCTTCCAGATGGCCTGTTTTAAGAATTAAAGAAGCTGTGATTTGGATAGTGTTGGTTCAGAGCATATCATAGAAAGCTACTATGGCAAGTTCTTTACTTCAGAATCCTCCCAAGGGTGTCTGTCTGTCCTCCTAGACTTACAACTTTGATTTTCATAGATCAATATGCAGAGCCACATGAAAAAAGGAGAGGAGACAAGAATGAAAGGCTTGGCCATGCAGGCCAAAGAGACCTACTTTAACTGACGTTCCGAAGGCACGCAAAGGTAGAAATCAAGAAACTTCAGAGTTTTGACCTCTTCTTTAAGTAAAATGCTAAAACACCAAAGCCAAATAGACAAACAAAATCTACCTTGTCTAGAATATTTATGAGCCAGTTCTGAAGCAGGTTTGGGGCGTTATCTTAGTGCCTGCACAGACTTCCAAGATCGCAAGTCAAGAATGTAAATAGTACTGACAGCATTGCTATCTCCTATGTTCACAGAAATCCTCTTTGGAAAAATCATCAACAGTCCAGGCTTCAAAGCATTCCCACAACTAATATCTTCCCGTGTAACACACACAGTCACAACTGGGGTAGAATCACTATGACAACAGAGTGGCAGTCAACCCTGAGCAGTACTAGCTGAGCGCTAACAGTATTAGGAAGTGGAGAACACTGATAGCAAAGGCGTGCTATGGGATAACGGAGCAGCCCCGACTCTGAGGAGACTGAGGCACAAGGACCTTGCAAAGCTGGCATGCCTATGCTCTTGAGAGAGAGAGAGAGAGAGAGAGAGAGAGAGAGAGAGAGAGAGAGAGAGAGAGAAGTGAAAGATCCTCAGGGACCCCAGCCCCAAGAACTCACACACAAGTCCCAGGCTGTAATAACATGAAGTAATTTTAATACACAGGTACCTGTGGGCTATCAGCAGCTTCTGCCAACTGAGCGCACTCACAAAGAACACTCTCTCTTTTTATTCAGTCAGTAAAGTTCCTGCTAATGGATGATGTGATAAGGTTCCTGGAGGTGTTGTGAGCATCTGGTTTGTGTTAAGATAGACACTCCCGGTCTCTTCACCCTCCCATGGCCTTCCTTATCTTTTTAAGAAACCTTGACTGATATACTGAGGCTTTGCCCACAGGATGACTCCTTGCTAATTGGTTAAATAATTCCTGACTGTCGGCTCTCTGATATACTGAGGCCTTGTCCTCAGGATGACTCTCAGCTAATTGGCTTTGTGGAAATTTTGAGGCTGGGGTCTTTCAAGAAGCAAAAGGAAAGAACAAGGAGAGAGAGAAGAGATAGTAGTAATGACACAGGGTAAGAAGAGAGCAGAAAGGCCTGTAAGAATTACCTTGACTATGAAACACAGAAAGGAGAGATGTGGAAGGGAAGAAATCCAGGGAGAAATATGGAACATGAAGACTGCTTGGCCTGATTGTTGCTAGACTCTGACCCATCTCCCCCTGCTCCTTCTGCAATATGTGGTTGGTCTTCCTTGGTCTTCCTTGGCTGATCACATTATCAGTATCAGTGCTCGGTATAAAGTAGTGGTCCTCAGTCTTCCTAGTGCTTTGACCCTTTAATACAGTTCCTCATGTTGTGGTAATCCCCAAATATAACATTATTTTTATTGCTACTTTATCACTGTAATTTTGCTACTGTTATGAATTGTAATGAATATCTACTATGCAGGATATATGCTATGTAACCCCAGTGAAAGGGTTGTCAACCCCCAAAGGGGTCACAGCGTACAGGTTGAAAACTGCTAGTGTGGAGGCTGATTACCAGACTGTCCTAAAGAGCTCCACACGTACTTCTGAACAAATGATGCGGATGCTTAAATCCTTTGCTTTAGGTGTGGTTATATCCAGCTTGATATCTTCCACAAAACAGACTCAAATAACAGTATCTGCCAAGTCTGTTGCTTCAGTTATCAGAGACCCAAGCACAGACCCAGAAGAGGGAAAGAAAAGAAGTCATGGTCTTACGGGTGAGGGGTAATAACATCCAAGCTGGCCTGGGGCCGCTGTTACCTCAAGTAAAGGCTTTCTTCCATGATGCTCTCTCTTCTAGAGCTTCTATTATGCACCCTGGAGTACCCTGGCTATAGGTACAAAAATCCTCTGCTGCTAAAGCCTGGGTTAGCTCAGGACCCCTCACTTAAGCCACACATTATCATGTGAGCCTTCCTGGAGAAATCCTAATTTGAGTGTGCTGATGGTTTCCGGGAACCCCGGATGAAACATTTTCCAGATTCCCCTGAAACTCATGGACACCATTGGCGAGGTGGAGTTCCGTTCTCTTCTTGTGGTGCTCTCTTGCAATGCTCCGTGTTCAACAGAAGTTAATGGGAATGCCAGAGATAAAATATAAGAAAAAAATGTTGCTACCTTAAAGCTTCCCTGGAGCTGATGGCCACTGGGTGTCCTATCGCCATACTGGAAAGCTGTTTGTGTGCTCAGGGGCCCTTCACATCTTATGTTAGTCCTCCTGTGAACAATTTCCTGTCTCTGTCTTCCTCATAGAATTGCCTGAGTGAATCAGTGTTCCACGAGACCTAGGGAGCAAGTCTCCGAGCTGGAGGGGACTCTGTGCTATAAATCACTATTTCAAATACCCTCCAAATGCTCTGTCCTTGTCTCTGCTGAAGGCCGCTGTCACAGTCACAGCTAATGGATGACTCAAGGAGCATGTTACCTTTAACTCCAGTGTCTGCTTTCCTACTGGTAAAATTCCAAACCACTCTTCTTTGCTGGATACTTTAGTCTGTCTGTTTTCTTATCTGCCCCTTCATAACACCCATGAGCAAGCTGTAGCACCTCCCTCACTGGAGCTAGGCCAGGTGCCTGAAAGCCGCAGGAGCTGCCTGGGGTTCAACCGCGCACTTCCACCCCACTGCTCATCTATTTCCCCTTCCTGTCTGCAGGGCTCTTACTTAGCTGTCTGGCTAGAACTGAACCAGCTATTTCAGACACCATTCTTTCTGTCTTGGACCCCATTTTGAGCCTAAGAGCCAAAGTTACACAATGATGGTGTGGAGAGATTGCCTGGGTACAGCCACAATGGTGGGAACCAGAGCCTCTGACCTTGACCTGCAGTTGGCACCCTAGAGGAAAACCAAGCTGTGTGAGAGAAGAGGGGTCTGGGCTCACCCCCATCACCAGCGGCAAGACCTGCAACCAGCAGCACCTGACTTTGTGGATCCCTCAGTCACACTTCCTGATGAGGACAGAGAGGCAGCCGATGATGTGAGAGGAAAATAAAGCAGCAGAGTGAGGCACTTCCAGGACGCCATCAGAGGTTTTTAAAAACCTCAAGACGCATGATAAATATTTCTGGTGTGCATTCATTTTTATCTCAATTTTTCTTGCAGCAACAGCCATCACCTACAAACCATCCCAGGAACAGAAGGTACCAGCAGAAGTTAGAGGTGGAAGCGCTGATTTAAAAAAAATATTCACAATGCTAGGAAAAACTGCAGTTATCTCAAAGTGGAGAATCCCATTGGCTTCCCCAGACACACCCTACGATCACCCCGAGTGTTCTTAGACACCAACAAGACCGTATGGTGGGGAGAAAGGCCGGAATTCTTAGATGCTGAGATGTAGTCAGGGCTGAGAACTACCACGTTAGCTTCCAACTCTCCAGACACAGCCGACAGATTAGGAAGATGTACTGGGGAAGCCGCACGTGTAAGAGTGTGTGCTGGCCGGGCATCAACCTGATACAAAAACTAGCATCATCCAAAAGGAGAGAACTTTAATTGAGACAATGCCTTCATAAGATCCAGCTGTAGAACGTTTTCTTAATTAGTAGTTAATGAGGGAGGGTCCAGCCCACTGTGGGTGGTGCCATCCATCCCTGGGCTGGTGGTCCTGGGTTCCATAAGAAAGTGTGTTGAGCCAGTAAGCAGCACCCTCCATGGCCTCTGCATCAGCTCCTGCCTCCAGGATCCTGTCCTGCTTGAGTTCCTGTCCTGACTTCCTTCAGTGATGAACAGCAATGTAGAAGTGGAAGTCAAATAAACTCTTTCCTCCCCAATTTGCTTTTTGGTCATTGTGTTTCTTGCAGCAATAGAAACCCAAACCAGGACAAATGCTATGAGGAAACTATCCCCACTTGTCAGTCCTTAGCCCACACCACTCTCAGGTGGGCTGCCCTGGGGCACCTAAGACCTCAGTGCTTCTGCACACACACAGAAGGATGGCTGTTCAGCAGCCTAGTGCAGACCACTGCAGTTCGCTATTTATTGGCTTTCCTCTTGTTTGTATTTTCCATGATAGATACCACCTAAGAGTAGTGGTTCTTACCTGTGAGTTGTGACCCCTTAGGGGGTCGAACAACCCTTTCACAGGAGTTACATATCTGGTATCCCACAAATTAGATATTTACATTATGATTTATAACAGCAGAAAAATAAAGTTATGAAGTAGCAATAAAAATAATTTTCTAGTGGGGAGGAGGGGAGGTTCACCATAACATGAGGAATTGTATTAAAGGTCCACAGCATTAGGAAGGTTGAGAACCACTGAAAATATGTTAGAAAGAGGTGGCGCCTTTCTGGCTTATCTTCTCCATGCTCTGTTTGTGATTTGTCCTTAGGCTTCCAGATGTCTCGGCCATCAGAGGCAATATCCCTTCCTTCTGATCTCATTGAATATAAACATTATAATTTTTGATTAGTTTCTTTGTGTCCCGACCCAGAATATAAGTCTAAAGAGAAACTGGCCGGTTGCTACTTCTTACATCCCCAAGTTTTAAATGCATCTACTTTGGAAAGAGGAAGGTACAAACATTTTAAGTGAAGGCATAGAGCTTTGCTTCCAAGGCTCACCCAGCCCTCTGCTCCCAACAGCTGGGAGGGATTGATTCACACAGAGGCTGAGACGTTTGTAAGTCAAAGTGTTAGAACAGCAATAAAAGTGCCTGTGATGGAAAAACTCCCTCTGGTCAAGAGAACAGAACCTCTGGCCTGAGTAGAGACCTAACATAGTCCATAGAGACCATCCCTAGGAAGGTAGGCTCACATGCTAAAGAGATAGGCAGGTTAACTCTGCCTTTAACAAGATGCTGTAACTGTTCTATGATTCCCACCCTAGCACGGTCACCTAGGAGTTTTGGCTGGGCCTGGGAAAGGCAGCTTTTCCCTTTTCTTTTTGTTTTTAGTCTCTTTCTTTTAGCCAGAAACTGAAGTCTGCTTTTCCTGATCCCTGGGCGTCCTTCCTTTCTCCCTAAGGCTTCCCTCCCACCATGCGGCTGCCTGTCCATCAAGTGTCGTCCGACCTCCACCGCATCTTACCCAGTCGTTTTACTCCTCCTGCTGGCTAAGTTTTAAACAGTTTGCCTGCCCAGCGCTGTTTCTTTTAAACTCAAAAGTGTCCTTAAACTTCCCTTTGGGTCCATTCTCACGTTCTTTTATTAATAAGACTAAGGTGCCCTAGAAGGAACCCAGTTTCCCCTGAATCAAAAGCTCTGTTCAGAATCCTCTCTTTATAACTTCCTGCGTCCCTAGTGGGGAACCGGTCCTAGGGAATTGAAGCAGCCTGCTCCGCCCTCTAGTGGTGATCTCGTGGAAAAACATCTATCTGTAAAGACTGGCTGCTGGGAGTTAGCGCGGGAAAGCTGTGTTATTTCAGCCTTCGCCCGGTGTTTTAGAATAGTCTGGAGTGATTTTTCAAGGTTCTATTTATCATGAATACCCCTCCACACACACACACAAAAGGAGGTGTGTGCTTGAGAACAGGGATTTCAGCGCTCCAGTGCTGGCAGATTTTCTGGTAACGTCCACTTGGCATGAGTTCTTCCTGAGAAACCTGGGGCTCCGTGAGTCTCCAGCACTGTAGTACCTCAGGACAAATATTCAAATAAAATTCCACAGTAATGCTCTAACACAGCAAAGTAACCTGTCATGTTCCCTGAATTTGTTTGTTTGTTTGTTTGTTTTTGAATAAAGTCTCATTTTTTATCCATGTATCCCCTTGTTCAAACTTCCTTCCCCCTCCGGCCCCTTGTTCCCTGAATTTAATCAAGTTTACTTATAGAAAGTTCTTTTAGTTTCTGAATTTTATTGCAGTTGATGGTGCTGGTGATGAGATAGCATTTTAAACTATTATTTGATGATGGGTTTCTTCACCCTGAGATCATATTAATAAGCTGTTGTAGGAGCTGAGGGCAGGAATTACTACCTAACCCAAACATCACTGACTCCAGCAGCCTTTTAGAATCTACCACTTATAATCTGTTAATAAGAGCCAAGGTATTCTGACCTCCTTTATAAGATTGGGGGGGGGGGTCTGGGGAGAAAATAGCATAATGTCTAAAGGGAGCATTACTGTTCCCTGGTGACAGCATCCCCCCCCCCAAATTGCAAGCATCTTTAAATTTCAGCCACATTTTGAGACCCAATAATATGGTTCACAACATAATTTGTAGTTACAGGGTCTTTTTTTTTTAAATGATGATATTTAAGATTATCTTGTAATTAGTCGAGAGAAAACAATGTTCATTCTATGAGCTAAGGATGGACTGTATGTCTGGGTTCTAATTAGCCCAGCGGTTGATTCACTGTTACTCTTCTAGGGTAAGCGGTAATGACAATCTGTATCCTTATCTGATAAAATATAAACCAGTTTGTTGGATTCTTCTTACCTCGCGCACAGCTGGGAGAACACATTTTTTTTTTTTTCCTCCCCAATAACTGTGTACAACAACGCCTCTGGAATTATGGGAGTTTTCGAAGATAAAAGCAAGCAGCCAGGCATTTTGAACAAGTACAAATAGCAACAAGGCTTAAGAGAGAAAGCGCCACTTTCAGAGGGAGGTAACAATAGGCTTATTGAGAGCCTGGGCGAGCCAGAGGCAGAATAGGAGGGACGGGACCTCTCGCTGCACATTGTGCTTTCTGTCAGTGGAGCTGAGGCTTTAACTGAAATGCTAATAGGGAAAAAAGAAATCGCCTTGGGAATCAGCAGGTCTCCACCTTGTCCCAGGCCCCAGAGATTAAAATGTGAGTTATGAATTCCCTTCCTGGTAAAGCTGCAGAACCTTATGAAAAGGACCAGAATAAATTTAGCTGAGAGAGAGAGAAATTTTTATAGTGAATATCAAAGTGAGCGCTGGAGAAAAAAACTAATCTTAATCCCTTCAGTATGGTAGATGTTATGTATTCCTTAACCCATTCTTTATTCTCTCTCTCTCTCTCTCTCTGTGCCTCTCTCACCCCACCCCCACCCCCAGGTAAGGCCAAAAAAGAATTGCCTCAGTGAATGAAATCAGCTCCCCCCCCGCTGTCAGGGCATGCTGCCTCCAGTCTGTTTTGCTGAGGCCTGAGAGCTCAGGCATGGCTTCCTCAGCCACCCTCAGCCTTCCTTCCTTTTCTTCCCTTCAGAGTTTCTCACCTTGCTGCAGCTGCTTGTGCCCTCACGTGTCACCCTCCTCCTGAGGGAAAATGGGCTTTGGGATAGCTAGCTCCTCCTGGTCTGTGACAGAGAAGGAGTTGGAGAGCAGCATGGCTTTGCCGTCAGAGACTGAAGCAGCCCAGCCCGGTGGGTGGGTCGGTGCTGGTTAAGGAACCTTGGAGGGTTCCTTCCCGCCTCTGTGCACTTGTGATGTTGGAGAAAGCCACTGTTTCCATTTTTAAGGGGGAACTGGCCCTAAATGTTTGGTAGTTCCCTAACCTTTTAGCACCCCCTTCTCCCCATCCACACTTTCTTACCCTTTTTGGTTAATTAACTGCAGAATATCCCAAGGGAAAAATCTCAGACGGCCTTTCCACCTCCTGCCATTTTTACTTATCAACAATAGGATCCTGAGGCACACTGCTGTGTAACTAGACATTAATTTTTAAAGTTGTTCTACGCATTTATATACTGAAATTTCACACACATTTTCACATACCCTATTGCCCCCTTTTCTGGCTCCCCCTCTCCTATTGGATTCTTTATTCTCAACGAGAAACCCCCCCCCCCATGCCTTCTTTCTGTGCATGGTTCTCCAAATTTAATTAGAGTCTCACCTGAGTGTGGGTGTGAGGTTACTTCCTGGACCAAGGGAGACTTACTATTGACTCACCGCTGAAGGAAATGACGCTCTTCTCTTTGATAAAACACCATTAGGAAGGCAGCTCATAGAAGGAAGGGTTTATTTGGGTCTTAAAGGTTCCAGAGGGTTAGGAATTCACCACCATCACAGCAGGGAAGCATGGGAGCCACAGGAATGGCCAAAAGACCACAAAGCTCAAATCTTAAGCCACAAAAGGAAGCTGGGAGGGGGGAGGATAGCACTTGAAACCTCAAAGCCCACCCTCACCAATAAGTTCCCACCTCTGAAGGTGAAGGTACCCCAACAGTGTTACAAACTGGGGACCAAGCTGAGATCATGGGAGCATCTCATTCAAGCCACGGCAGACTGTTAATTGCTTTTAGTGTCTGATGTATTGAAGAGAGTCCTGGACCTTGCTCATCCATGATGAAATGCAGATGAGAGGATAGTGTAAAAACTCTCTCTCTCTCTCTCTCTCTCTCTCTCTCTCTCTCTTTCTCTCTCTCTCTCTCTGTGTGTGTGTGTGTGTGTGTGTGTGTCAAAATATTATTCAGCCCTAAAGAAAAATTTAGTCACAAAATGTGCAGAAAAATTAAAGAAAAATAGGGTATAGAATATTAAGCAAGGTGATATGATCTTAGGGGGGAAAAACTCACACATTCTCTCTCATATTCAGAATTTAGCCAATAATACATGTTTACATGTAAACCAGTACATGTGAGTATATGGTATGGGATGCAGAAAAGAGAAGAAAGACTGAATGTCAGGATATGAGGAAGGAGCAAATGCAGGTAACGGAAGGAGTTATAAAAGAGGGTCCCAAGCTAATTGTTTTTCTAGTTAAAATACTGTCGTGGCTATTTTATTTTGGGTGGTGGATAAGTACATAAAATACATTTGATGCTGAAAATGTGATTTGTAATATGATGCTCCACAGCTTCTGCTCCAAATGAGTGTCCTAGCTGTACAGGAGTTCACTGAGGTAGTCTTTGTGTCTAGTTAATTTTGTTGTGTAATGTTTTTCTTTTGGTTATGACATTTTCATAATTAAGTTTTAAAGAATACTGATTGGCCCCATCATATGCTGAGCTTATGCAGATGACCACAGCTGCAATGAAAACATAAATTCAATAGCTAAGTCAAAGATACATCTTTGGCTATACATCTCCTTATCTTATGGTTCTTGCATCCTTTCTGTCTCCATTATCATTATGCTTTCTGAGCCTTGGAGGGATGACATAGTGCTTTGGGATGTTCAATTACACTGTGAACCCTGAGTTTGCATTCGCATTAATTAAATAAAATCAACCTTGGGTCAGGAGGCAGAGCAAGCTGCTAGTTAACATAAAGTAATCATAGAGAGTCAAAGGGTGTCTAGAAGGGGGATAGAGAGACACACAGGAAGTAGTAGGGAGGGACTTTGAATGTGGTGGTCATTTCTGATTAGTCAGAGGAAGGATGAGCTTTTGTTAAGATGCTTGCTGGTAAAGAGTGAGAGTCAGTTGATTGCTAGTCAACCTCTCTGAGCTAGCAACTTTTCACCCCAGCCTCTAACTCCTGATTCTTTATTGGTAAATAAAACAGTAGATATTTAGCTAAAAACTACATTTGACGGCAGAGGCAGGAGGCAAATCTGGCATCCTGTAAAAGTTCTGGGCCACTGCTTGAAAAGCAGGCCAGTAACTGCAGATCCTGAAATTACTGGCTGATAGAACAGCAGATTCCAGGTACAGCTGCTATGATAGTGGAAAACAGTATAGATGTACCATTTAGGGCCAAGCTTGCCACCATCATTTATTCTTCATACTTGTGCACAGTTATAGGTTTTGACATCAACTGCATGAGCAATCAGTCAGTAAGAATGAAGAACCAGAGAAGCACCTCCATTTTTGAGCAAACGTTTCTAAGCCCCAGTTTTGAGACAAGCCTGAGGTCTACAGAAGGACAAAGTACAGGGAGGAAAGGTGGCCTAGGGGCTGATAGCAGTTAATTATCCATGGAATGTACCAGGACCGGAGATAGCCTGGAATGACCCAACCCAGGAGGTAGTCAAAGGAAAAGGGGTTGGCAAACCGCTGGCTAAGATAACAGTGAAAGTCTAAAAATCCCCCCAAAGATGAGCTAAGCAGAATTGTATCCATACTAAGACCTCCCCCCCCCACTGATGTATAACCTTGTGATTTTTGCCTTTAAGAACCCAGCTTGCAATAAGGGGCAGGTCCCTCCTCTGGCCACTGCCAAGCTTATGCATTGGACCATGGTCTTTGTTGTGACTTGTGTTTTTCAATAAACCTTGCTTTTGCATTTCAGAGAGTTCGTGTCTCTGGTGGTCTCTTTGGGAGCCTCACGACTAGGGCACAACAAAGAATTTTCTCTGATGAAGGTTGGGTGCAGCACTAATCTTTTGGTAGTTAGAAGACAGTTTGGTAATATGATCATTTAGCAAAATAGCAGTAATAGTTGTTCCCTACGGCCTTTGACTTCTTTAGCTAGAGGCTCTTGATCAAGTTACAAAACTGTACATGAATTATCTTCTATTGTATGGACCTCAAATCCAAGCAGGAAGGAGGCTGGTTACCCCCAAAACAGTCCTAACAGCGCTGGATTAGAAGGCACATTTTTCCTCACAGGTCATTATTGTAGCTCACAGAATTTACAGCCTTATAAGAACTGTTGATGACTTTTCTCCTCCAGAAGTGTGCACAATCCCTTTAGAACTCCAAAGGACAGCTGGCAGGAAGAAAACATCTAGCCAAGCTTCAGCTTGATTGCTCTATGCTCTGTGACCAATGTGTGATATCTCTTTAGCAATAGGGTTTTAACAATAATTATACATTGTGAACTTCATGAGGCCACATTTTTTTGAAGAGAATTTTATCATTTTTAAAAAATTATACATTTCTTTTTCATTAGTGGCAATATTTAGAATTCGATTACACGTATGTGACCCAAAATATGGAGTCAACAGACATCTTTATCTACCTTACAAATGACAAAGAAGCATCCTAACACTCTAAGCCAACAATACCAGCATGTTGTAAATCTTTCCTGTGCTATCATCACAAGTTAGTCTTTATTACTGTGTTATCTCATGTAACCAATCCTGTTTGTAATACCTACATTTTAGCTTTTTTTATTATTATTATGAACAAAGAAGTCACACTTTCTATCCTTGTATATCCTTATTCAAGGCCCCTTCCCCTTCCCACCACATCAGGTCATTCTTTCTTCTCCACAACTCCCCATCCCCTCCCTGGGCAGGCAGCAGACAGTCCCATGGTCCCACTGACCCAATAATGCTTGGATCAGTCTCCACTCCTGGCAGATCCAGTTTTCTCACTACAACCTCAAGACTGAGTCAGGTGTTCCTCTAGGGGGAGTGGGATCCAAGGTGTCAGTCCAGAGTGTTTCTGATCCCAAGCTGTTCAGTGGTTGTGGTTTGCAGCTTGGGCATGCTTTGCTTTTTTCTTGTTTGTTTGTTGGTTTGTTGGTTTAGAGTCCACTGATGAGTGAGTATATCCCCTGCTTATCTTTCTGGGTTTGTGATAACTCGCTCAGGAGGATATTCTCCAAATCCATCCATTTGCCTGCAAATTTTAGGATATCATTTTTTCTTACTGCTGAATAGTACTCCATTGTGTAGATGTACCACAGTTTGTTAATCCATTCTTCAGTTGAGGGGCATCTAGGCTGTTTCCAGGTTCTTGTTATTACAAATAACGCTGCTATGAGCATAGTTAAGCTAAAGCCTTTGGAGTGTGACTGTGCATCGTTAGGGTATACATCCAGAAGTGGTATTGCTGGGTCCTTGGGGAAATTGATTCTCAGTTTTCTGAGAAACCACCATACTGCATTCCAAAGTGGCTGAACAAGCTTACATTCCCACCAACAATGGAGGAGTGTTCCCCTTGCTCTCTGCATCCTCTCCAGCATAGGCTGTCCTCTGTGTCTTTTATCTTAGCCAATCTAAGGTGTCAGGTGGTATCTCAAAGTTGTTTTGATTTGCATTTCTCTGATGGCTAAAGATGATGAGCACTTTTTCAGGTGCCTTTCAGCCATTTGTAATTCTGCTGAGAATTCTCTTTTTAGATCTGAACCCCATTTTTTGGTTGGGTTTTTCAAGGCTCTAGATTCTTGAGCTCTTTATACATCTTAGAGATCAGTCCTCTATCACTTGTAGGGTTGGTGAAAATCTTTTCCCATTCTGTAGGCTGGCGTTTTGTCCTATTGACAGTGTCCTTGGCTTTACAGAAGCTTCTCAGTTTCAGGAGATCCCACTTATTGATTGTTGGTCTTAGTGTCTGTGCCACTGGGATTACATTTAGGAAGTGGTCGCCTGTGCCAATTCGTAGAAGTGTATTTCCCATTTTCTTTTCTACCAAGTTTAAAGTAGCTGGGTTTATGTTGAAGTCTTTGATCCACTTGGATTTTAGTTTTGTGCAGGGTGACAGGCTTGGATCTGTTTGCATTTTTCTACACACTATCATCCAGCTATGTCAACACCATTTGTTAAATATACTATCCTTTTTCCATTGAATATTTTGGGCCTCTTTGTCAAAGATCAGGTGTTCATAGGTTTTTGGGTTAATGTCTGGATCCTCAATTCTATTCCATTGATCCACAAGTCTGTTTTTATGCCAGTACCAGGCTGTTTTTATTACTGTAGCTCTATAGTATAACTTGAAGTCAGGGATGGTGATGCCTCCTGAGGTTCTTTTGTTGAGCAAAATTGTTTTGGCAATCCTGGCTTTCCTGTTATTTCAAATGAAATTGAGTATTGTTCTTTCAAGGTCCAAAAAATATTGTGTTGGGATTTTGATGGGCAATGCAGTGAATCTGTAGATTGCCTTTGGTAGAATTGCCATTTTCACTATGTTGATCCTACCTATCCAGGAACATGGGAGAGTTTTCCATTTTCTGATATCCTCTTCAATTTCTTTCTTTAGTGATTTAAAATTTTTGTCAAATAGATCTGTTACTTCTTTGGTAAAATTAAATACTCCAATATATTTAATACTATTTGCAGCTATTATGAAGGGTAATGCTTCTCTTATTTCTTTTTCAGCTCTTCTATCTTTAGTGTATAGAAGGGCTACTGATTTCTTTGAGTTAATCTTGTATCCTGCTACATTGCTGAAGGTGTTTATCAGCCGTAGCAGTTCCTTGGACCCATTTTGTGGGTCACTTACGTATACAATCATATCATCAGCAAATAGAGATAGTTTCACTTCTTCTTTTCCAATTTGTATCCCCTTAATCTCCTTTCGTTCTCTTATTGCTTTAGCTAAAACTTCGAGAACTATATTGAATAGATAAGGGGAGAGAGGACATCCTTGTCTAGTTCCTGATTTTAGTGGGATTGCTTTGAGTTTTTCTCCATTAAGTTTGATACTGGCTGTCGGCTTCTTATAAATCACCTTTATTATATTTAGGTATTTGCCCTGTCTTCCTGATCTCTCTAGGGCTTTAATCATAAAGGAGTGTTGGATTTTGTCAAAGGCTTTTTCAGCATCTAAGGATATGATCATGTGGTTTTGTTTCTTTAGTTTGTTTATATGAACGTTTTAGTTTTTTATATTACCTATTTATTTGTAGTTGCTTATTTTAGTGTGTGTGGATGTGCATGCCTGCAAGTATATTGTGTACCTGTAGGGGCTAGAAGTCAACTTTCAGACAAATTTTCTCCTTGCCAGCTTGTGAAATCCAGGGTTTGAACTCAGGTTATTAGAGCCTGTATGTGAACACCTTCCCGGTTGAGCATCCCGCTGACTCTCACTACATTTGCCAAGTTCTTGCTTATTTTTATAATTCTGCAGCCTACTTTTGTCTATTGAATGAGTTTCATTCCTCTTCAACTGCATCCACTCATAAACCCTGATGATTGGCACACTGTCTTTTGGTTCGTGGTTTATGATATCAATGTCATGGTTTATTTTGGATAACCTGGCTTTTTCCTCATAAGATCTTTGTTTTGAGTGGAGTCTCACCTCTGTGAGTAATTAATGAATTACATTAAAGGACAAGATAGTGTGTACCATTGCCACAAATCACTAGTTTTTATAGAAATGTTCTTTGATGAGAACTACCTGGATAAACCTTAAGACAAAGAATTGAAAAAAACAGTTCTAAACATGACCAATGAAATCAAGGCATTTAAAGATTCCATAAACAAACACTAGAATGCAGTTAAAGAGCATAAAACTTCTGACTGTAATATAGGAAACACAAGCCTAAGACTGAATGAAATTAAGAAAACAATTCAGGATTTGAAAAGGGAATTCAGCAAAGAGATAGAAATACTGAAAGAGTCAAGCAGAAATGAAAATAGAAATAAAAAAGGCAACAACCAATTAGAAAACTTGTGTGTATGGGGGAACCTTAACAATAAAATAGAACAAACAGAAGATAGAATATTAGGACTTTGGTATAAAATGGAAGAATTATACTATTAAGCCAAAGAACCTGATAAAATTTAAAGCATAAACACTAAAGGAATATGCAAGAACTTTCAGACGTCACAAAAGGGTCAAATCTATGATTTATATGCATAGAAGAAGGAGAAGAACTCCAGGTCAATGGGATTCAGATCTTCAAAAAGACCATAGAAGAAATTTTCCACAAATTAAAGAAAGACATACCCATACAGAAACAAGAAGCACATAGAACACCAAAGTAACCAGACTAGAAAAGAAATGACCCACAGCATGTTATAGTTAAGACATTAACTATAACAAACAAAGAAAAGGTATTGAAATCTGCACAAGGAAACCACAAGTCATGTAAAAACAAACAAAAAAATCATCAGACTGTAGCAGCCAAATTCTCATGGAAACTTTAAAACTAAGAAAAGCCTAGATGTACTTACAGATCACAGATACCAATTTACTACCTTACCCAGCAAAACTATCAGCCATAGTTAAAGGAGAAAGACAATTTTCTATGATACAAATTGCTAAAGAATTCATGTCCATCACTCCTACAGAGAACACTAGAAACAATGCTTTTGACTCAAGTGAGGAACAAACATAACCAGGAGACCACAGAAAGAAAAATAAATGTGCTTGCTTGTAGTTACTAAAATACAAAATAGGACTAAGAACATAAACAGCAGGAAGGCAACAAAATTATTGCAATTAACACACATCTTTCAATAATAACAATAAACATGAGTGGCCTCAACCCTCTGATCAAAACATACAGGTTAACAGAATGGATTAAGAAGCAAAATTTATGTTTTTATTCTCTACAAAGTTTTAGCCTTCAACGACAAGTACCTTTCACTTAGAGCCAAAGGATTAAAAAAAAAAAAAAAAAAAA
>PVIH01007083.1:0-65500 GCA_004025045.1 Sigmodon hispidus
CACAGGAGAGGGATGCTGAGCACAGGAGAGGGATGCTGAGCACAGGAGAGGGATGCTGACCACAGGAGAGGGATGTCGACCACAGGAGAGAGATACTGAGCACAGGAGAGGGATGCTGAGCACAGGAGAGGGATGCTGACCACAGGAGAGGGATGCTGAGCACAGGAGAGGGATGCTGAGCACAGGAGAGGGATGCTGGGCACAGGAGAGGGATGCTGGGCACAGGAGAGGGATGCTGGGCACAGGAGAGGGATGCTGACCACAGGAGAGGGATGCTGACCACAGGAGAGGGATGCTGACCACAGGAGAGGGATGCTGAGCACAAGACACTAAACCCAGCGAAGGGATGCTGAGCACAGTATTCCTGGCACACCTGCACCGAATTTGCACAGTGTGCTCATAAATGTGGATATTATTATGTGTCAATTAAAAGAAAACACAAAATTAAATGAAGTTTTAAAAGAATGCTTTCCTGGGGCGGGAGAGATCACACAGAGGTTAAAAACATATATGTTTTTGCAGAGGACCTGAATTCTGGCAGCCACATTGGGCAGCTCACAACCACCTGTAACCCCAGCTCCAGAGGAATCCTATACTTCTGGCCTCCATGGACACTGTACTCATGTGTACATTACCCACACATACACATAATAGAAATAAAACCCTTTTAAAAATTATTTTTGAGGAATCTAGTAGATTCCAAATATATTTTAAGTAAATCCAATACATGTGCTCTATTTTTTTTTAAACTTTTATTTATTTATTTGCCTTGATGCCCGCCTGGAACTGGAACTACAGACAGCCGTGAGCTGCCATGTGGGTGCTGGGAATCGAACCCGGGTCCTCTGGAAGAGCAGACGGTGCTCCCAACCGCTGAGCCATCTCTCCAGCCCCGTGCTCTATTTTTAAAAATTAATTAACATCTTTTTCCTCTTAGTTTCCAACTATTCTTTCCACACCTCTTTGTGATCAGCTGTCATTTGATCAGTTTTCTGGGAGTTTGTTAAAGATGTCCATATGAACATAATGGAGCAAAGAAATCAAGAAGCTATCACAGGACAAAAGGGACCCAGAGATCAGCCACCAGAATGCAGAGTAAAGGGGATGGTGACATTACCAGACCTGTGTTGGGGGTGGCAGGGAGGAGCAAGTCAGTAAGCAGCACCCCTCCATGGCCTCTGCACCAGCTCCTGCCTCCAGGTTTCTGCCCTGCTTGGTTCCTGTCCTGACTCCCATTAGTGATGGACTATGATGTGGAAGTATAAGCCCAATAAACCCTTTTCTCCCAATTTGCTTTTGGTCATGGTGTTTTGTAGAAGCAGAAACAGTGACTAAGACAATGACTATAGTCACAGACAGGATGAGGAGAGGCGGACAGAAGGGGGTTGGGCCAGAGCAAGGCACACTGTCCATTTAATAGCTCCCTTTATCCTGATTCTGGCCCCCAGAGCAAATGGCTGAGCTGCAATTTGGTGTCAAAAGACCAGTTTTGCAGGAAGGGCAGGGTTCTTGGCATTGACAAAATTGCCTAACATGGTCTCCTGCCAGCCAGAGCTCCATGTCCTGTCTGCCAAGGCCAATTAGATTTCCCTCCCTCTCCTTTTTTTCTTCCAAGCACAAACTGCAGGTGGGACCCCTACTTGTCTCTGTAGTGCCTTGGTAAGGGACTGAACCCCTGCCCTCAATTTCCTTGTGCTGGCTAGGACTTTTGTCAACTTGTCATGAGTTGGGGTCATCCAGGAAGAGGGGATCTCATTTGAGAAAATGACTCCTTCAGATTAACCTGTAGGCAAATCTGTGGGACATTTTCTTTACTGATGATAGATGAAGAAGGGTCCAGCCAAGTGTGGGTGGTGCCACCCTGGGCAGGCAGTCCTGGAGTACATAAGAGGGCAAGCTGAGTAAGTCATGGGGAACAAGTACTCCACCATGGCCTCTGCCCCAGGTCCTGCCTCTACTTCCCACCCTGACTTCTTGTACATGATGTACTTGTACTATATAACCTGTGAACCAAACAAAACCTTTCCTCCATGAGTTGCTGTTGGTCATGGTATTTATCAAGGCAATTAAAAGCAAACTAAGACAGACAGACAGACAGACACACACACACACACACACACACATGCACAGAGGCCTTTTTAAACTTTTCTGGGCACTCACTGGTATGCCCTGCAATATTGCTTGCTTGCTCTCCAGTGATGCAGAGATTATAAAATCCCATTCAGAACCTTGTTGAGGGCACCCATAAAACACAACACCATATGCCCTCAAACAATGCTGTGGTGGGACTGTTCTCTGTATTATCCTGTAAAAAAAGAAGTTGTTTGGCCTGTGTGGAGCACCATAGAAGTGGGTGGAGGAATCAGAGGACATATAGGTGAGAAGGAGGGCGGAGTCAGGCAGTGTCCATCCAGCCTTTAAAGAAGAAACATGTAGGACCCAGGTGAGCTAGGGACCACTGAGCCATGTGGCAGGGAGATTAATGGAAATGGGTTAAATTAAGATGAAAAAGCTAGCTAGTAATGTGCCTGAGATATAAGCCAAACAGTATGAAATTAATATAAGCGTCTGAGTCATCTTTGGGGGGTAAAAGCTGCCGCAGGCAGGTCCAAACTTCTGGCCTGAACAAGGTCAGAAATCTATTACAACACACAGCAAAAGGCAAAGTCTGGTAGCAGCACACATCTATTGGTATTGCCAGTCCCATTCTGCAATGAGGGAAATAAAGTCAGAGAAGCATAGACCCTGCCTAGAAGTTGTGGTTCTAGACTCACAATGGGAACAGCTGCAGCCAGCATTTCCAGGGCGTCTTTCATGGGCTTGGCTCTAAAGTAGTGTTTCTCAACCTTTGGGACCATCAGAAGACACAGTTTATATACAGTATGATTCATAACAGCAGAAAAACTATCATTATGAAGCAGCAATAAAAACAATGCTATGGTAGGGGATCACTAACATGTGAGGAACTGTATTAGGGGGTCTCAGGCACTTACTGGAGACTTCCTTACTGCAGAAAACTGGGGTTCAGGGATACTCAGAACCCTGCAAGCAGCACACACAGGACATAGACCCAGAGCAGCTCAAGCCTAAGTCCTTTGTTCTTAGCCCTGAGTGCTCCACAGCAGTGTCAGGTCTCCACTGGGAACTGCCAAGTACCATGAGGAGCTGGGGCAGCCAGCCCTCTGTGGGCCATCTTTAGAGACCTAGTCTCACATCAAGAACTTAGACTTTTGGATAAGTTCTATGGGGGCAGCCAGGCCTCTCAGACTTACGGCACAGGCTGCTTTCACCCTGTGCCCACCCATTTGGCTGACTGGCCCTTTGTTCAGGACTCCCGAAGACGTGGCGAGGAGATCATGACCAAGGGAAGCTAAGGTCCTGCAAGGGCCTTCTAAGAAGTTACATCCTGGTGATCCTGCCTGGTCACTCTAGCTGGCCCACCACAAAGTGACCCTGAGTCCTGAGGGACATGCTCCCTAGGCTGTGACTCATCAGCCTCAGCAGTGATTCAGTCCTTCCCCGACACACATGGTTCCCACCCTTCCATTCTTCCCTCTGACCTCTTATACAAAGATAGAATTTCATGATCTGAACTGCAGCTGGTTTTAATCCTAAAGCTTTTCCACGTGTGCTGTGGAAAGGCTCCCTTTCTCTGCGTTAAGGGGGATGGTAGAGGATGTTGCAGAGAGGTTGCCATCCAGAGTGCCAATGGGATGGTCCTTGGGATTCTCTTTCATGGTATTAACAGAAGGTGATTCTAAGAGTGAAGTGTAAAAAGGAAGGCCAGGGAGCTCCCAGGGAGCACAAACTGACTATTGAACTAGGCGCCTGCCTGCTGCCCCATTAGCCTTATACCCCTCCAGGGCAGCAGAATTTAGAGTTAGGAATAACCATAATACTTTATCCCATTGAAGATAACAAAACAGTAGCAGACAGGCTTAGGCTCTGAAATGCGCACAAGCTTTGGAGAGGTGAGGTGTGCAGAGAGAGGTCCATTGGTGTACAACCCTCAGTGTCCATTGCTTTAACATCCATAGATGGAGCCAACCAAGTGAATCAATTTTTTTTCAGACAGGATCTCACTATACTATAACCTTGGTTGGCTCAGAACTCACTATGTAGACTTGGCTGGTCTTAAACTCACAGAGATCCTCCTGTCTCTGTTTCCTGAGAGCTGGGATTAAAAGCATGAGCCACCATCCTTGGCCTCAATTTTGTTGTTGCTGTTGTATTTGAGCTGGCCACAGGAGTATAAATCTGCAATCCCAAAACTCGGGAGGTGGAGGCAGGAGAATCAGAAGTTCAGTGTCATCCTCGGCAACAAGCCAAGTTTGATGTCAGTCTGAGCTAGATGAGGACCTGTCTCAGCACTCCTCCACCACTACTAACAACAAAACTCTTGCATCTATCACATGTGGCTCGCTCCTGCAATCCCAGCACACAGGAGGCTAAGGCAGGATGATTGCTTCATGTTTGAGGCTACCCTGTTCTAGCTATGTGGTGGCTTTCAGATCAACCTGAACTGCATAAACCAGACCCTGTCTCAAAAATAACAACAAAAGGCATATGTCTTTAACATCACAGGCATTTTCTAGTCATTTCCTGAGAAATACAGTATATCAATTGTCAAAAGTGCATTGGTTGACTTTGTGGTTTGTGCGTGCAGGAGGATGCACCCACAGGTTCTGTGGAAACAACTATGCCATTTTATAGGAGGGACTTGATCATGGATAGATTTTGGTATCCGCAAGGGAGGGAGCAGGGTCCTAGAGCTAACCCCTCAAGGGTACTAAGAGGTGACAGTTGATGGTTATACAGAAGCCCTGCTCTGAAAGAGGTCTTCAGTTAAGGCTGGTGAGAACACAGGCCAGCAACTGCTTTCAATAAAGTGCTCTGAAAGTGCTTGAGATCAGCCCTTCCATCACAGATAAATGGTCCTTGGCTGTGAAAACTGGCTGCTGCAGAGCCGCCTCCTTCCCTGGTAGACTAACTATAAAATAACATCCTCAAGGAGCTGCCCCAAGCTGTCTATCAATAGGCACAGGGTGGGGCTTGCCAAGATTCTGCCTGGGAAACTGGCATAGGCCACTCACAGTCAAAATATAAGAAGCTGAAAAGACAGAGGAGCTAAGAGGCTGGCCACTGTGGGCACCCCTGGGCTCCAAAGGCTTGAATATGGCTCCCTGAGATTGGGTACAATCAGTGCATGATCCAGGAGGACAGCCAATCAGAAGCTGTGAAAGCTCACAGGAGTGCTTAGGGGTTCCCTGGCAACAGGGCAGCTGTTGACAGAATGGGCAGAGTTCAGGCAGCATGGGACTGGCCATCTTCTGTAGGCCAGATCATGCTAAGGTAGGTGGTGGGACCACCAGGACCTGGCTGGGATGTAGAATGCCCCAGCCCAGGCTGATGCCAGCCAATCACCACAGCTAGGCTTTACAGGAGGGCATGTTAAATGTCTATATTTTACATTGAGGGTGGCAATGCACGCACACACACACACACACACACACACCTCACATACTCTAAAGACCAATGGGCTAGGCCAGCGGTACCTGCCCTCAAACCCCTCAGAAGCCTTTGGAAGTCCCTCTGAATCAAACTGCCAGAACTTATCCATTAGATTCCAAAATAGTGGACAGGGGCTGGAGAGATGACTCAGCAGGTAAAAACACTGGCTGCTCTTCCAGAGGACCTGAGTTCAGTTCCCAGCACCTACTCCTGGAGGCTCACAACTTCTGTGAGTCCAGTCTAGGGGAATCAGTTGTCCTTTTCTATCTTGTGTGGACACTGAGTGCATCGATATATATGTAGGCAAAATATCCATCCATTAAAAAAAAAGTGTGGGATAGAATAGAAGAGAGAGAGAATAAATGTGAAGGTGTATGAGTGTGGGAGTGGGAGAGGCCATGGGCATGGGGGCACATAAATTAGGTTCCAGAGGTCAAGCTTAGTGCTCTTGTTCAAGAACCATTCACCTTGGGTTCTGAGAACAAGGTCTTTCACTGGCTGGGAACACGGTTCTTTTCCTCTGTGTGTGTTGAGGGATGTGAGAGAAAGGAGGGTGGGGGAGGAGAGAGAGAAAGCCAGTGTATATGGAGGCCAGAGAAAACCTTGGTGCTGTTCCTTTGAAGCCATCCACCTTTGTTTTTGTAGGCAGGGTCTCTCACTGGCCTAGAATCCTCCAAGTAGGCCAGACCAGCTAGCCAGTGAGACCCAGTATCTACCTGTCTCTGCCTTCCCAACGCTGGGATTACAAGCCTTCACCTGGCTTCCTTGAGCCATCACCTCTTCCCTAGATGTGCACTTCTGACTATTGTGCATTTCAGGATAACCAGGGCTCTGGGAGGACAGAGCTTATTTCAGCTGTGTATGCAGCTCTTCCCGTCATATATATGGGGTGAGGAGCTACCAAATCTTGCCTGGTTTGAGTAAGCATAGGCTACAGATAGAATAGGAACTCAGTCAGAGTTCATTTTGGTTCCCTGCACTCTGGCCTACACTGTCTCAGCTATTTCTCTTTCAGAACACAAAGCAGCCTTCCTCCTTAGAAGACAGAGCAGAGCTAGGATCCAAGTACCATCTCCAAATACTAATGGCTGTCCCTACAGGAAACTTCTAGTGGGTTCTGCAGGGTAATTAATAGTCCTGAGTGCTCTTCTCTGTCTCCCCAGAGGCACTGAAGGTCACCCGAGGAGCTGGCTGCTCTCCAAGATGGCAGGGTTCCCTGTTGTTACCTCCCGGTGGCAATCATGTCTCCCAGACCTGGACTTCCCAGAATGCTTAAACTCCAGCTTTTTTTTTCCCTCTCTGCCCCAAGCAAGTTGACTCTCCCATCCCCAAGAAGCTCAGTAGCTGCTCTGAAGAAAAGGCACCAGCGGAGACCCATTTGGAAAGTGGTCATGGGAGCAGACAAGTCCAGAAGCCTCCCTCCACTTAGGGACACCATGCAGGACTATTCTCACAATGTGGGGACAAGGGAATCCTGGGAAAACAGATTTGTCCTGCCCACACCTCAGCAGGGAACATAGCTCTCACATACCCAAGTACTTGCAGAAAGAATATCCAAGGGCCTGCCCTGGCTGAGTGGATTGTCATTTATCAGCCCCTGGCCTGGGCTTTCCTGTGAAGACCTGAATCAGCAAAGTGGAATCATCCAGGAAGTCACATCCTGCCCACACAGGTGTCCAACCCCAGAATTCCTGTGCTTACCACTCACCTTTCTCACTGGTACCACTTGGTCCTGGGAACTGAGGTGCATGCCAAGCTAGCAAAACACTTGCCCAATCCCCAGGAACTCTGTCTCCTCAGGCAGGATTTTTACCCAAGGGGAAAGTCCCAGAACCCACTAGACCTGCCTGGCCAGCTAACCACTCCCATGAAACCTGTGCCTCCTCCAAGAGCTGTGTACCACAGTAACTATGGACCCCTCACTGTGCACCTCCCATTGAGACTTCAGACATAGTAGCCCACTTACCCCTCCCCTCCCCCATCACTCCTTATTTTACAAGACAGGATCTTGTTATGCTGCCCAGGGCTCAACCTCCCGAGTATCTGGCACTATAGACATATGTCACATGCCAGCCTCATCTTACTGATTTTTTACACTTGTGATCCGGTATACCCTTTCTAAGCTTCTGAGCTCATAGACTCCACCATGCACTGCCCGGACCTCACCCTCCACACTCCTTAGTGGGCTAGAGCCAGGCACTGGCTGAAGGCCTTGGGGATGAGGAGTGGAGTGATGGGGAAGGTGGCCAAGAGGAACCTTCTCCAGGTCCAGGGATGCTGCATGCCAACTCTTTGAATAAGTAGCTCTTTGAGAAGAAAATCAGGCATGATGCAAAGCCGGCAAAACAACACTGTGCATCAGACAATCAGAGCTCCAAAGGGCACCTCTATAAGCTCTATCTCACCGCCTTGCAGGCTCCCAGCAGCTCTCTCCATAGGACTAGACTGCCATGTAGTTTTTGAGGCATCAACATGGAAGATTAACAACCTGCTACACAGGCCTCTGAGCTCTGAGCTTGTGTGCCCATGTGCCTGTGAGAATATAAATACACACAAGGTCTTGCCCTGGCCTGCTCTGATTCAAACACCTGGAACAGCAAGTATCCACAGAAATGTGTGAATGGAGAGATAATGAATCTGGCAAGGCACATAGGAGTCTTTCCCCTGTTTGGAGCTTAGGAGGTCTTCAAAATGTGCTCTCTAGTTATTTTATTCTTTGATAAACACTTTCAACCAGCTCAGGAGGCCTGAGAAAGGCCAGAACCAGAGGCAGGAATAGATTTCAGATAATGCTCTGTACACACACACACACACACACACACACACACAACCAAATAAGAGCTTTCTAACAGCCTCAGATCCCAGTTCAGGGCCTTCCATCAATGAGCAATGAGTTCTGGAGCCCAGTTTCTTCATAGCTAAAGCAGGACCAGTGGTTACCACCTGGCTTCCAGGCTCTCCCAGATGGCTGAGCTTTAAATGGGAAATTGCTGACAGGGAAAGGGGCACCTTGATTCCCTCAAGACATATTTCTAACAGACTCACCAGAAATACTGGAAATGCTTGCAGCCCCAAGTGTAAAGCTATCATTAACATCTTCTGTTCGGACCTCCTGAAGGCTAATTGTACTGTGTTACCATGTTACAAGGCGTCTTAGCTGGGGGCTGGAAAAACCACCAGCAGAGTGGCCTTAAGAGGCTGCTTTAAATGCTACTTTGTTCCACACTAGAAGTCCAGCCATTGTCTACAGTGCTCACACTGCTCTAGGGCCAAATCCTTGTGAGGAGGATGCTATAATTAGTTCTGTGTTATGAATAAGGAAATGAGATGTTAAATAACCTGCTCACGTGCCTGAAAAGCCAGGATGGAGGCTGGAGTACTGTGGTTCTAGAAGGTTCTCGTACCACTTGCTCAAGTCCATTTGGTCAGTAGACTGTCAAGTTGACCAGCTGATGGCCAACTAAAATAGCAGCTGCTTCTGGGAAGCAGGGGGAGAGTGTTTCTCAGAAGCCCACTTCATGGTGGTCTGTCTTGCCCCCTGGTTCCCTGTATCTACCCTTGAGCTTCGGTTCAAGGTTTGCTGAATGGCGCTGTTAGTAGAACCTGGTGTGGCCATCCTCCCTCTGAGCCTGTAGCCTTCAATGCCCAGGGCTAGCCAGCATGCCCCACTACTGGCCCCTGGACTGTTTACCAATCAATGTGTGTCTCCTGCTTAGTGCACAAAGCCCCCATGGAGTCACACAGAGAGGAACAGGGATGTTGCTGTTTACCCAGTGAGTACTCACTGACACTGGCATTCTCTCACAGCCAGGCTGGACCAGCTCAGATTTGATTGTGGTTCCAGTTTCAGGCTGCAGAGTAGGTCTTCATGGCACAATAAAGTCCCCAAAAGCCAAGAAGAGGAAGGTTCTGGGCAAATCTCTTAGTATCTGCATGTCACATGGAAATCCTCTCCAGCTAAGATATTTTTCAGATGTGAGACTGGAGTTTAGCTAAAAGAGTAACCCCAGGATTTCATTCTGGGATGGCATCTATATAGCCAAGACTAGCTTCAGACAGTCCTGCTTCCATCTTGCAGAGTGCTGGGAATACTGGTGCACACACATCTAGCTTGCCAGGACCACAACAGAGCAGTGGTTGAGCTATGGCCAGGATTCATCTTGGCATAAAAGAAACCTGAACCTCTTTGGGGGGTGGTGTTCTATTTCTTCACAAAGACCTGAGATTAAAGAAACAATTACCCTCATATAGACAGATTCTTAGTTACCATTAAGGGTGCAGAAAGCATTCATCAGAGAAAGGATGTTTCCAGCCTTACAGACAGACAACAGCATGAAGCTGGAGCTCTCCTTCAGACCATATGCAATAACTCAGAATGATCAAAGGTTGAAAGGTAAGAGCTAGAAACAAAATGCAGTGAGGATAAAGCAGTCATGTGCTTGGAGGCAGAAGGCCAAGGTATTGAAAGCCACCCTCAGCCAAGCAGCAAGCCAGCTGGATTACAGGAGATTTTAACTAACAGGATATTAAAAACTGTGGGCCCTCAAGATGGCTGAGCAGGGCGGGACATGGTGATGCACACCTTTAATCCCCACATTCTGGAGGCAGAAGCAGGTGGATCTCTGTGAGTTTGAGGCCAGCCTGGTCTACAGAGTGAGTTCCAAGACAGCCAGGGCTACACAGGGAGACCTAGTCTCAAAAAACAAAACAGATGACTCCAAAGGCACTTACCACCAAATCTAACACCGAGTTTGATCCTCAGAATCCACACAGTAAAAGAAGAAAACCAATTCTCACAGTCTCATAGTCACCGTCTGTCTGGCCTTGAATGCTATGGCATGCATGAGTATGAGCATAACACACACACACACACACACACACACACACACACACACACACACACACGGCACATGGCACACGGCACACGAGGGAGGGGAGAATAAATAGATAAATGTATAAAAGGAAACTGCCCAGCCATACTCTCCACATCCAGTGCCACTGAAAGGTAACTAGTCTCCTCAACTTCATGAACATCAGTGACCTACAATTCCACTGTCAAGGTCATCTATATATGTCAGAAGAGGATCCTATAGTTTGGATAAAATGTTACCAAGTTCCAGTTATAATAGCAAGCTCTTCCACACTGGGCCAGCCTAGCAGCAGTCATGTGTATGTAACTGCATTTACAAGCTCTCTTAGTAACCCTGAACCTTCCTGATGGGGGAACTAAGGCTCAGAGAGCCTAGCTCTCTTTCCCAGATCAGACAGCCACTAAGATCCTGACTTGGAAATGGGCCCACACGTGTCAACGGTGCTAAGCAGTGAACGGGCAACCCAAATGAGGAAGTGAGTCACAGGCAATGGAGGGGGCTTCCTTTTTAAGGCAGGACAGGACTTCCCCTCACACCCAGAAGACTTCAGAGATAAACGAGGTGGCAGCTTAGCCCAATTAGGCTATCCCCTCCAGTGAGCATCTGTCCTTGATGGGGGACAAGCATGCATGGTTGGGCTTAGAGCTACTGGACCTGGTGAGCCTTCTTCATGTATTGCCAAAGTACATAGCTGCTGATGAGTCTCCATTGGTATTGGCCTGGCCTATGGTGAACAGCTAAGAAACCCTCAGCTTGGCCCGTCTCATCCCACGCTTAAGAGCCCATGAAGATACTGTATCCCTAACAGTCACCTAGGTGTGGCGCCTGTCATCTTCCCACGGGTACCATGGTCAGCATCTCCCAAGCTTGGGAGACGCCAAATTCATCTGATGACAAATCACATTTCAACACCCACTCAAGGCTGGTGGGCAAGAGATCACAGAGGTGAACAAGCAGAACTCTGCCACCCCAACAACAGAGCCCTGCTCTCAGCTGACCCCAGCCTAACCACTCAGCCTCTTCCCTCCACTGAAAAAAAATAGCATCCGTTTTGAGTGCTTCCCACACCTGTGTCCCCTTTCTCCAGTCTGAGACACAACCTTCAGGGACCCACCAGCAGAGTATAAATGTTCTTTAGAAGTGCTCACTAACGTTATTTGCCAAAATAGGTCATTATTGGGCCACCATGTACAGGTACCATGTACAGCTGTCACACTAAGTAGTATTTTGGCATGTGTGTCTCTCCCAGGGAGAGTATCTGAAATTCTCATGAGCCTCCCTAAGACTTTTGATCCAGGGAAAACTAACATGCTTGCCACAGTGATCCTTACCATTAGTTACTACTGTAAATGGCCCAGAATGTTCTATAGAGGAGATGCTTTGAGCGCTACTTAACTTTTCCTGATTGCTGGACAGTCACATTCACTATATCCTGATTTCTCATTCCAACCAGATCATGTGCAAATTTATCATTGCTTAACCGCTGGTGAACCCCAGGACCCTCAGATTGGGAAGCATATCCCTTGGGGGCTAAGTCACTGTAGACCCCAGGCAACTTCCTAATCAGGAGCCACTGCTGGTTTGGGCTTTTTATTTTTTTATTTTTTTTTTATAGCATGGGGACATTTTAATCAACAAGACACCATTTGCGGTTACTTGGGCTGAGTATCCTGGCTATCAAAGATAAGAGCCATGCTAAATCTGGGTGGTGTGGGACATATACCTGTGAGTCACAGCCTGAAGTGTACACAGGATTTAGCCTGCACATGGGGTTCTCAAAGGCGGATTTCCACAGGACAACCTCCTCATAACTGATCAAAGCTGGACAGCCAAGCCAGCTGGCCTGGATTCAAGCCTGACTTTAACACATTATCAGGCAATGGATGTCACACCTCCAACTACAGAGTCAGTACTGTAACCTGCTGACTGCTGACCTGAAGATTGAGACTGGCAAAGTGCTTAAAACTGTGCCCTGCTGGCACACAGTGGGTGCTGCATAAGTGTTTGTAAAATAATACACTCACCAAATAACTACCCAAATGAGAGGGGAAAGCAGAAATACAGCAGATTAGTCCTGCAAAAAGAAAACGGCAAAGGGAAATATGTGGCATCCATCCCATGGAATATTCTGGGTCATTTGCTGTAAGAAATGTGATGACTAATGTTGGGGCCAGGGCTGAGGAGAAGGAGCAGACTGCAGAACTGTGTGCTCCTATGCCAGCCAGAAAGCTTTCCTGGAAAGGGTCAGATAGTAAATACACCCTGTGGCCATGTGGTCTCTGTCTCAGCTACACAAACCTGTCGTGAGGGTGTGAAAGCAGCTGCAGATGACCCCGAAGGAGCTGGCAATGCTCTAACACCATCTGATTGACAAGAGCGAGTGCTATCTGGCCAGTGGGTCACCATTTGCCAGCCCCACCATGAACAAGTAGAAACTCATGTCAGAAAATGATGGAAATGGAAACAAATGTGGAAAACAGAGCAAAGGAATCCTCAGCATGAATTCAGAATGTAATCTGGCTGCTGGTGGTGCAAGTCTGCATGGCCAGTACTAGGCCATCCTCAGTCACTAAAGGAGATCGGAGCCAGCTTAGGCTATATGACACCTCCTCTTCTCAAACAATAACAACAAAGAAATTTCCTTAAAGTGATAGGGATAAGGGGGTATTTTAATCAATTTTAGATTATGTGCAGGTATGTGTGTGTGTGTGTGTGTGTGTGTGAGAGAGAGAGAGAGAGAGAGAGAGAGAGAGAGAGAGAGAATGTGCCTGGGTATACATATGTGAGTACAGGTACCAAAGGAGATCAAAAAATAACATCATCAGATTCCCTGAAGCTAGAATTATAGTGACTATGAGCCTCCAGACATGGGCACTAGGAGCAAGAACTCAGGCACACTATGACAGCCGTAGGCTAAGCATCTCCCAGCCCTCATTTGTTTATTTGAAAAGCCTTTGGCAGATGGTGGTGGTGGAGCTTGCTTTTTAATCCCAGCACTCAGGAGGCAGAGAGGCAGGTGGATCTCTGAGTTTGAGGCCAACCTGGTCTACAAAGTGAGTTTCAGGACAGCCTGGGCTACACAGAAAAACCCTGTCTCAAAGAAAAAAAAAGAGAGGAAGGAAGGGAGAAAGAAAGAAAAGAGGAAGGAAGGAAGGAAGGAAGGAAAATGGAAAATCTTCAGGTTAACAAACTGAGTGAGTTCGGAGTTCCCTAGACTTTCAGCATATGTTATAGAGTCAAGTACAACATTCCCCGCCTGCTATCTAGACACCAGATAGGCTTCCAAGTCCTTAGACTGACAACCAAATCTGGCTTCCTCATCTACTGGCTGCATTAATGATTCATTAATTTTCTTTATGTATAAAGTGGGTGGCTTTCCTTTCATTCTGAGGAAAACATCCTTACCGGTTTTAGGGTCCTATAAAATAGCCCAGGATTTACTTGATTTAATAAAGGGTTCAGGTTATGGGTGGGTAAGGGTTAGGAGGACATAAAAGGCTGATGGTGGGGGCCACACCAGGACACATCCACTAGTTTCTCAGAGAATCTTCCAGAGTGTGTGAGTAGGAGGGGCCAGAAACTATGATGTCTAAGGATGGAGTCCTCCCAATAGCCCCTCAGTACTCGGCCCAAGAATCCCAGCAAATCCCCCGCCCTTCTCACCTCCTTCCCACGGCCTGCCTTCCTGCCTGGAGCAGGGGTCCCCGGAGCTCCCAGGTCCAGCCTACCTTACCCTTGCACCTAAGGGTCCCTCCTTCTTTCCTGCCTCCCTAGTCCCTGTAAACTGACTGACACCACTGCTTCCAGGCAATCTACCACCGAAGAGCTGGGCAGCTGAGCCCTTGGAATTCTCCCCCTATTGTTTAAATAGATAAGAAATGCACAGATAGGTACAGAATGAGTAAGTAAACTAAGCAAGGTCACACAGCAAGTCCTTCTGCTGCCTTGTCCTTCCCACAGTCCCTTTCGGGGAGGGCAGGCCTGAGGCTTCTGTGACATCACTTACTTTCCCCAAGCCAGGCTAGCCCCTTCATCTTGGGCCACAAAGAGGTGGGAAGAGTGAGTCAATCCTTAGGCGCCAGCCCTGGCCTTCACATAGACAGGTGGGGTCAGCCTGAGCTCTCTATGCCCTGGCAAGGGTAGGTACTTTCTAATTATAACCCCCACAGCCTATCAGCCATGGCATGGCCAGGAGAAAATGGGGGCTCCCACAAGATGGTCTCTGGTGCTCTGCTGGTCCTGCTACAAGTTGGGTAGGCCAGAAGAGGGCACCAGATCTCACTACAGATGGCTGTGAGCCACCATATGGTTGCTAGAAATTGAACTCAGGACCTCTGGAAGAGCAGTCAGCGCTCCCAACCACGGAGCCATCTCACCAGCCCTCCCCCCCCACACACACACACCTGGCTTTCTAAACTATCTTCTTCTTCCTCTCAGACAATGCTGGTTTAACTGACAGGCCACGCACAGGCTTTGCATGAAAGGCAAATGCCATGGTCCCCAAGTGGACCCACAAATAGTAAAACTGCTGACACCTTCTGAGAGAATGCATTCTTTTGGTCACAGAGAAAGGTACCTTATGCCTGGGCCTGTGCTTTTTGCTGCTTCCCCTATAGCTGGTAAGCAGTTGGCAAGGGTTCCAGGCCTGACCTCTTGTATGTATGTATGTCTGTATGTCTGTCTGTCTGTGTGTATGTATTTATGTGTGTGTGTGTATGTATGTATGTATTGAGTGTGTGTGTGTGTGTGTGAAGGGGAAGGGAAGAGTGTGCCATAGTCCATGTGTGGAGGCTAGAGAACAATTTTGTGAGTCAGCTCTCTCTACTCTTACCTGGGTTCCTGAGAACTGACATGTGCTGAAGTTTTTAAAGCCTTGCCCTGCTGAGGTGTTTTACCATCCGGGTCTGGCAGCCTTGCCATCTGCTGTCACAGTTCTGTTTATTTCCTTACCTACTGAACTACCAGGCCACAGGCGTGCCAGGAGCTGCAAATATGGCCTAAAACAATTCATAAACAACAACATCATAGCGTAATGTTGAAAGGTTGGGCACACACTTAGGGCTGGGGAGATGGCTAAGTCTTTATAGAACTCGCCACACAAGGGTGAGGGCTTGAGTTCTGAGGTAGTTTGAATAAAAATGGCCCCTGTAGGCTCATAGGGAGTGGCATTATTTGAAAGGATTAGAACATGTGGCTTTGGGGGCTGGAGAGATGGCTCAGCGGTTAAGAGCACCATCTGCTCTTCCAGAGGACCCGGGTTCGATTCCCAGCACCCACATGGCAGCTAACAACTGTCTGTAGTTCCAGTTCCAGGCAAACACCAAGACAAATAAGCAAATAAGTAAATAAAGTTTAAAAAAAAAAAAAAGAAAAAAGAACATGTGGCTTTGTCCAAGAAAGTGTGGTCTTGGAAGTTGTAACTGGGGGAGGGGGTGCAGCAGCTTTGGGTTTTCTAGTGCTCAAACAGTTCCAATGCTTCTCTCTTCCTGTTGCCTGATGACACAGGTATACAGCTCTCAGCTTCTTCTCCATCACCATGTCTGCCTGCACAGGGCCATGCTTCCCACCATGACAAGTATGAACTAAAACTCTGAAACCGCAAGCCAGCCCCAGTAAACTGTTTTCCTTTATAAGACTTGCCCAGGTCATGGTGTCTCTTCACAACAATAGAAACCTTAACTAAGACAAGCACTATTCCCTAAATCCATGAAAAAAAAATAAAGGTGGGGGGGATGGTGACATAGTCATAATCCCAGCAGCAATAGAGAGTCAGAGAGACAGGATGAAGATGGTCTCCTGGACAGGTAGCCTATTAGTTAGAGTCCCTGTCTCAAATACCAAGATAAAATGGCACCCAAGACTGACATTAACCTACACAGATAGACAAATACACAGACCAAAAAAATGGACATAAATTCCAGTGCAATCACAACTTTTCCATCTTGCTCATCTCTCGGTCCTCCTACCCAGGACAGTGCCTGGCACACAGGACACTTGCAGAGAGTGAAGGAATAACCCACCATTATGGGACTGACCTTCCTTCCTTCATTGTGTGGAGTCAGCCTCTGGGGCTTCCCTGCCGCCCTGCACAGTGCTGGGGACCTCCTGCTGCTCACAGTAGACAAAGCTGCCCTAGAGAGAGGTTGAACCTGGTTATGGGCAGAGGGAACTTTATAGAGAGAGGACTTTGCCCAGGGGAGGGGCAACAAGAGAGGAGATGACTTCTCTGGAAGGGCAGTGGAAAAAGGTTCAGAGAGGGAGATACAACATGCAAAGCATGCATTCATGTCAAAGTCATTTATCTCCAGCAAGGGGGAAATAAGGATGCCCTTCTAGACCACACCTTCATGAATTCACAGGGAGAGTAATTATTAAGAACGGGGGTCTGGGGCTGGAGAGATGGCTCAGCGGTTAAGAGCACTGACTGTTCTTCCAGAGGACCTGAGTTCGATTCCCAGCATCCACATTGCAGCTAACAACTGTCTGTAATTCCAACATTTGACACCCTTACACAGTTATACATGCAGGCAAAATACCAGTTCACATGTAAAACAAGCAAACAAAACAAGAACGGGGGTCTGGACAGATTGGGCTGTCCCCAGGACAATGAAGTTTCCATCTTCTCAGCAGGTAGAGGGACAAGGCCTCTGAGATTTGTAGAGCATTGAGACCCAAGGGGCAAGCAATAACCCCTCACATCCATCCCCAGTCAGAACAGCAGGGGTGACACCATCCATCGGGGTGACAGCAATGACCTTAAAAATTCATTGGTCTTGGTTCGGTGGGCACTTTTTTGGTGTTGAGCTTGGGTAAATATTCTCTCTGGGGCAAAGTGAGGTCAGCTATCCACCTACTTTGACCTTCATGTCCCCTCCTAAGATCCTCCCCTCTCATCCACTCACAGTGTCCCACAGCCTGTATGTGTGCACTCAGGCAGCCAGGAACCAAGCAGCTTCTCCTGGGGACCATAAGGGATGCTTTCACCAGGGACCAATGCCTGGGTGTCCTCATCTCTACACTGAACATAGAAGACCTGACTTGGTTCACCCTGCTTCTAAAGACAGTAAGTCATTGCCTCCTGTGTGGGCGTTCCATCTCCTGGGGCCTCCTCCCAGCCCAGCCTTGACCTTCAGAGTGACGCTGCCCAGCAAACACACACCCAGTGAGCTGAGGCAACCGAGACAGTGAGGACACATCCACCTACACACACACACACACACACACACACACACACACACACACACACACACACACACACACACACACGAGGGGGGGTAACCAAAGCAAGCAGAGTATGGTGCACACACCTGAAATACCAGCACTAAGGAGGCTGAGGCAGGAGAATTACCACAAGTCTAAGACCAGCCTGGGTTACAAAGTAATTCCCAGGCCAGGCTACATAGCAATAGCAAGACTTAAAAAGAAATAAAACGACTACATAAAAATTAAAAATAACCATCATATTATAAAATAAAAGTTGATGTTGAATCTTAAAATAAAAACACCACGGCTAAAACTAGGCAGAGACTCATCTCGGTTGTTTGTTTTACAAAATCCGGAGGACCCCATTCTTCCAGAATCCTGTTCCTTCAAGAACCTTCTTCAGTTGCCCAGGAGAAACTCAGAAAAACATAATCCTTCCCAAACATTTATCTGTAGGCTGGAGCTTCTAACCTGAAACTATGTAGTATATGAGTAGTCCCCTCAGTCTGGAGTCATCCCCAGATGTGGGCATTGGTGAAGCCCCTCAATACTGGTCCTCCAAGAATATGAGACCCAGCAGTACAGATTTATGGGAGCTCCCACCCCAGGGTATAGAAGCTGATTAAATTAATCCTGTCAGCATCCCAGATTGGCTGTAATCTCCTGCAGGGCCCTGCAAGGGCACAGTTCACAAAGAGCTGGGTATTTGCCAAGTAAATGAGCATAGGAGTAGGCCCTCAGTCAATCAGCAGACATAGCGCTGAAACCTACTTCAGACTCCTGTGGCTGGATGCAAACATATGCCAATGCTCCTGCCTTAGTCTTCCTAAAGAGAGAGATTACAGGTGTGAACCGTGACCAGTCCTAGAAACCAGCAAGGCCACCTCCTGACTCAGGGCTCCTGAATGACCAGTTTGTCCATGTTCCAGTGAGGTCCTGGACACCTGTGGACATCAAAGTCCTGTAACATAGTCACTAACATCGTCACCAAGTTTACAGGGCAATGGTGACTCCTAGAAAAGATCCTGAGGACCACATAGAAACACCTCAGAATGCTCTGGAAAAGAAGTAACACATAATACTGAAAGAATTCTCCATACCAGCTCCAAGAGCTGACTAAAGCCAGCCTGGGAAATCCCTTTGTTAAGCTACAGCCACTCATCCTTGTATCCTAGCTCTTGGGTTATCAGCACCTGAGGTGAGGGCTGCTCCAGGGCATAGGCCCCACCCTTCAGCCATTAGTACACACGACGAATGGCCTGAACATGTACGTACTTGGCTTCCCAGATTGGTGCACAGTTGCCCTGCAAGGGTATCTCAACTGAGTAAATGGAACTGGAACAGACACAAAAAGTATAGATTGTTCCTTTAGTCACTCCTGACTTAAGTTTATCTTGAAACATTTTATCTTTGCCTCGAATAGAGAAGCGGATCAAAGGCATTATCTATTACACATCCTAAAACAAGTGGGCTGGGTAGAAACACTTTTGAGTACCTCTCTCTCTCGATGGTGTCTCTAGCTTGCACAAAAACCTGCTTCTTGACAGAGAGCGAAGGGAGAAACAGAAAGAGAATAAATTAGTACCACCCTCGAGTGTCTCTGACTGTCCCAAGGCTCTCAACTATCTCCGCCTATCATAATTGCCTGAAAATGTTCAAAAGAAATGAAGAAGCAGCCTCACTTCCAGAGGTTTCTAATTCTACGGGCCCACTAGCAACCCAGGTGACCATGAAAATTGGCTCAATTCCCAGCACTGCCTAAACCAAGAGGCAGCACATCCCATCACTCTGGAGGTGAAAGCATAGGGATCAGAAGTTCAAGGCCGTTCTTGTCTACGTACCCGGTGCTCTGAGCTTGTGATATCCAGTTTCTCTGTCAGTCATACATTGTCCTTGAGCTTGAAGCTCTTATCTGTTCTGAATTCTACATTGAGAACCATGAGAATCAAGGCTGGAAATCAGACAGCAGGTCCCCCTGTGCTGGGTCCCACTGTAGAGACCTTGACATTTCCCCACACCCAGGTAAATGCCATGAGAGAAGTCACCAGAAGCTGTGCCAACTCAAACTCTCTGCAGGTGCCATGGGTGGAGGAGGTAAATCATCCCCACCTGGAGCATCCAGGAAAAAAAGGGGAGCAACCAGGAAAAAGAGGAGCACCCAGGAATAAAAAGGGGAGCACCCAGGAAAAAGGGGAGCATCCAGGAAAAAGGAGAGCACTCAGGAAAAAAGGGGAGCACCCAGGAAAAAGGAGAGCACCCTGAGAGGATGGATGTTCAGAGAGCAGGGAAGGTGTGGCCAGCTCCTTGGACAGGTGAGTTAGCCCTGTACAAGAAGGTTATAAGATAACCAAGATATACTGAAGAGGAGAGAATTAGGGTCCCGCTAGGTCTGTTACACTCTACCTCAGGCCCAGGAATAGAAGGAAACTGACTAAATAGAAAGTGGGGCTGACCTTTGCATAGAGAGACGTAAGGAACTCTTGCTCTTCTGGGTAACCAAACAATCCAGTGACCCTTGACTTCTTGTGGGTGGAGAGTTCACCACATAGACAGAAAGACGACCAAAGAGACCTTTCCTCCCCACCTCCCATAGAAGAGGGAGTTGACTGCTCTTGGGTGAAATGAAAGGGCTTGCCCATCAGTCAGATGACTCTGCAGGTGGGGGGGGGGCTGCCACCAAGCCTAACAACCTGAGTCCATTCTCCAGATCCACATGGTAGAAGGAGAACAGACTCCAGACAGTCTCCTCTGCTCTCCCCTGCACTTTATGAATATACACATGGGCTCAAAAAAAGTGCGCGCGCACATGCATGTGTGTGTGCATGTATGTGTGTGTGTGTGGTGTGTGTGTCTGTGTATGTGGTGTGTGTGTGGAATGTGTGTGGTGTGTGTGTGTGTGTCTGTCTGTGTGTGTGTGTGTCTGTGTATGTATGGAATGTGTGGTGTGTGTGTGTGTGTGTGTAAAGGCTTTCCAGGTCCTCCCAGCCCTCTGAGTTTCCCCCCCCTCCAGGTTATCACCAGCTGGGGTGGCCTATGTTTAGAGCACCCATCCTACCTACCAACTGTTTCCACAGAGCAGGGATGTGTCCCTGACAACTTGCTACTCATTCCATCTCAGTCAAGGTCAAATACATTGATGGAATGCAGTTGTCCAGGGTATGTGGGTTACAGGGCGGAAGTGCCCAGATCTCAGCCACAAACACGTGTCTCTCTGGCTTCCAGACCACAGCCAGCTCCTGCTAGGAGCTTCATGACTAACCTTGCTGCTTCCTGTGGGTGACAAACACAGGAACTCATGGGGCCATCCTCAATCCTCCCTACCGAAGCCAAGACCTCACCCAGCAGTAGCCAGCCTCGGCATCAGGGTGGTTTTACCCAGAGAGAAGACGCAGAAATGAGAGAAATTTCCAACAACAACAACAACAAAACTTTTTTTAAAAGTTCATTCCTTAAAATCATTTCCAAGCAAAGTTGAGTTTGAAGTCCATAAATAGACAAGCAAGCAAATTACACAATCAGGATGTCTGCCCAGTGCTGGGTGAATGACCGTTTAACCTGGCAACTTTAACTGTTTCACGTGCTACTTATACCCTCCAGCCTGTAGTCAGCAAGTCTCAATGGCTAACAAGTCACAAGTGGCGTTCTGAGGAGAAAGGGGAGGACGACAGGGAGAGCGTTCCAGGGCGGGGCACTTGCTCTGGGGGGCCTGTGGCATTCCTGGGCCCATGCATGGTCTTGGGGGAAAGGATTTCCTCTGAGGAATGGCTTGGCATGGGAGAGGCCCTGGAGCTACAGAGAACTGCTGGGCTGGAAGGCTGGAGTCTAGGTAGGTCTGCTCTCTATGTTCACAATCAAACTGTGACACCTGGATGAAAGCACCTGAAGATGGCAGATCATTTAAGTCTCTGTCAAGCAGAGGTGACATCAGCACCCCTCCCTGAATTTCAGTTGAATGAGGAGAGGTAAAGAACACAGTACGAAACGCTGATGCCCCTAGCAAGTGCCTACGAGAGAGAAGCTGGCTGTCATAGACTGGGCAGGAAATCACCTACATGGCTCAGTCCATCCATCATTGCAACAAGCTCTCCACTTCTACAGCCAAGGATGCAACCAGACAGACAGAAAATACTTGGCACTGGTCCTGGGTGGACTTGATTTTTTATTTTTTCTTAAATAATACAGCCTCGAAACTATTAACCTTGGGTTGAGATTCTAAGTAATCTAGAGGGGTTTCTGGTGCATGAAAGCTGGTGTGATGGTTGCTGCTATAATCCTAGTCCTAGGGAAACTGAAGTAGGAGGATTACTATGCATTAAGCTCTGGGTATAGTGCTGCTTGCTTGTAATTATAGCACTTGAAGGCTGGGGTAGGAGAATTTCAAATTCTAGGCAGACTTGGATTATACATAGAGACCCTGTCTAAGAACAAGCAGAAGCACACCACAAAGAAAAGGGGAGAAAGATGTGTGTAGTGTGTATAAATTAAATAAGGACATGCCTTATAGAAGGGCCTGAGTGTCGTCAATATGGTATCTGTGATGATTTCTCTTTATTGTCCACATGTGGACAGTGGGCAGCAGCTCCCAGGGGCTGGGGTCCTGGGCTGAATGAAAAGGCAAAAGAAGAAATGCAAGCTGAGCACACCACACCTTCCCTGCCAGTGACAGGCTGTACCTCCGCCCCAAGCCAAGATAAACCCTCCCTTCAAGTTGCTTCCAACAAGTGTTCCTTCACAACACATGCAGTATCCCCAGGGTTCCTGAAACCAGCCTTCTGGAGATACCAGAGGCAAAGTATCTACTGTGTAGCAAAGCTGTTGGTGTCTGTCACTCAAGTTCCTGTAGGAGAGACAGATGATAGACACAGCTGCAGACCTGACCTCACATTTCAGACAGTACTAAGGGCTGAGATGACAGTGACCCAGAGATAAGACAGACCCTGTGGTGAATGCTGGAAGAAGCCACTGTGTGGAAGAAAGCTCTCTCAGGGGCTGGGACCAGGCGCTGGGGTCCCAGCAAAGGCTGTGGTTGGAGCTCCCAGCACAGGAGGAGCTGGGTACACTCCACCAGTGAGGTCAAGGCACGTCAAAGTTCCAGGGACGGCTTTCAGAGCTCCCAGGACAGACGTGAGTGACAAAGGTCATGGGAGATAAGGACAGGTGTCACAGCTTATCTTGGACCTTGCCTCCAGGGCTCACTGAGTGTCTAGGAAACCGTACGGCCTGCCCCACCCGCTTCATTCCCCAGCCTGGACGTGCGTTCCCCTAACATTTGTCAGGTCTCCTTTAGACTGGAAGCCTTTTGTCTAAGTCATAATTATAACTGCACTGCCTGTGAGCTGTGAAGATGAACGGGCAACAGGCAGGTGGGCAACCAGACTTAAGTTCTGGAAACCATTGATTAAATATCAATAGCAAAGTACAAGGGAACAGAAACGGAAATCATAATCCGATGTAATCGTCGGGAAGGCGATGTCTACCACATGTCCGGAGGAATAGCAGGGAAAGGCTGGTTGGCAGAAGTAATTGTTTGCCACAGGTAGTGAGGGGAGGAAATTCAGAATGGATGTGGGGTTTCCCAGGGGCAAGAAAGGGGGGCAGACTCAACACTTAATGGAAAGGGAGAAAAGCCTAAGAAATCAGTCCCTTTCTGGGTGGGTGGCACATTGTAGGGACTAATTTTAGGTCCCCAAACACCCACTGCTGGCTTCTAAGGGAGCAAATTTCACAGAGACCAAAGTAGAGCCTCCTATCTTAAAGAGCAGGCCATTGAGTCAGTCAATTCCTCCTGTCATGGAGGAAAGAAGCTGCCTCAGTGAGTCAGCCTGTGGTATTATCTAGTAAATGTTTCTTGGGAGGAGCTCAGCCATCTTAGATCTCACATAAAACAAGGCTTAATTGGAGTCCCACCCCTCCCAACTTGGTGATGATGGCTGAGGCCTAACCCATCTTTATGTGGCCATGAGATCATCCCACTATCAACAGAGTACTAGGGAACGTGTGTATGAGAGAGAGCATTGAGTGGCAGTCAGGAGGTCCATTCTTGACTCCAAAGACCGGAAGACTTGAGCCAGTCAGGCTGGGGAATTGCCTCAATGGTAAATTGTTTGCCTTGCAAGCATGATGATCTGAATTTGATCCCTGGAACCCACATTTTCAAAAAGCTATGTGTTGACACACACTCGTATCCCCAGTGTTGGGTGAGCAGCGGTCAGGAGGAATCCTGGAAGGAGGTAGAGAAAGAAGAAATGTGAGGGTTCCTTGGCCAGCCAGTCTAGCCACATTAGGCCAGTCTAAGGTCAGTGAGATACCCTGTCTAAAAACCAAGGTGGGCAGCTCCTAAGGACCAACTTTCCAGGTTGAAGTCTGGCCCCTAAACACACGTAAAAATGCATGCACACATACAAGACAACTTTGCTTGTGGAGACTCAATTTACCTGTATATAAAATCACAGGCTCAGACAAGGTTATCTAGAACTCTGGAATTCTCTTACTTTCCACTGCAGCTGTGACTTCTATGAACATCTCCAGTCTGAAAATCAGAAATGCTCCAGCATCCAGAACTCTACAAGCAGCACCATGATGCCATACTTGACCTCCTGTATAGGGTACTAAGAATATCTTATGTATAAGGTACTTAGAAAATATAAGCATACAGATAAATACCTCTCCAAAGGCAGGCAGGAAGAACAACTTCCGGTGGGAACTGAGAAGGTCGCTAGAAATCTGAGGGTGTGCCAGATACATCCAGACAAAACCAGGCAGGCTTTGAGTGCACTCCACCTCTGTCCTGCAGACAGCATGTTCTGTGTACCTGGCAGTGTAGCCAGTCTGAAACTGTCAGTTCAGAGAGTCCTGCGATCTGACAGCTACAAGGACCCCGCCCATCTGTTTTCTACAAGGCCATTTCCCTGTGGCTTGCCAGGCTGGGCTGGCCAGACTTTCTGCTTCTCAGGAGCGAAAACAATGTATTCACAGCCCAAACGAAACAAACGAAAGAGCCATCTTTTTCAGATCTCACTACAGGTTCTCTTGCCCTACCCTCATCTGCAGTGAGATTTGGAGGAAATCGCCCACTTCTGTGAACCTGTTTCCCCAGCAACAGCAAAGCAGGACTGACCGTGCTCAGGGCACTCTGCAGTCTGGGAATGAATTGTCAAACAGGATGAAAAGGAGTGCTAGGAGGGAACAGGACTCCAAGTCAAGCTCCGAGCACCGCCTTCGGTGAGGTTTCTGCTCATGAGTCACCTCTCACACTACGCCTCTCCAAATCAGTGTCATCTCAGGCATGACACCTGTGCCTCCCTGCCTGCCCTCAGGAGGAGGCTAGTGACAGGTGATATCCCTAGGAGAGTCATGCCCAGGTGTGGCTAGCCATTGAGAACCATCCTCCTTATGTGCATTTACGTCTTCTCTGTGTTGACCTTGGCCAGGACACTTCTCTGGGTGGTTAAACCAGTAAACTGGACCAGGTGCCCTGAGGTCCCTCCAGCTCAAGAAAGTCATGATTTCATGATTTGGAAGTCTAAATAGGCCAGAACTTTAAGACATTCTGTTTTTATGTTGAGATTCCCAGCTTTGTTACTGTCCAGTCTTATAGGACTTACGAAGAGAAAGATTGTATCTCTGCAATAAAGAGAACACATATTTCAGACAGTGAGGCTTGTTTTTTTTTTTAACTCAGTCAGATGAACATTTAGTCCAATAGATAATTTTCTAAAAGATTCTGAACATGCTCTTTATTATATTTCAATTTTATTTATACTATGTAAGGTTTGAGGTAATAGTATATCTCCCATTTGTAATAATGAAATGTGAAAATATTTTTAAAAGATAAAGCAGATAAAGCACTTGCAGACAAGCCTGACATCCTGAGGTCCAGCCCCCAGCCCCACAGGTTAGAAGGGAAGAGTCAAGTCCTGAAAGTTATCCTGTCACAGCATGCATGTGCATTTACATACAATAAGTAACTGTAATAAACATTCTACACACACACACACACATACACACACAAAGCCTATAAAGATCAGAATGGATCCTACAGAGAAGGGAACAGGCACATTCCTCACCAGTTAGTCCCCCAAACAGCCACACTAATTTCACATTAACATTCCCTTATCTGGGGGCTGGAGAGATGGCCCTGCAGTTAAGAGCACTGACTGTTCTTCCAGAGGACCTGAGTTCAATTTCCAGCATCCACATGGCAGCTAACAACTGTCTGTAAACTCAAGATCTGACACTCTTACACAGTTATACATGCAGGCAAAACACCAATTCACATAAAATTAAAAAATTAAATTTTTTTTAAAATTCCCTTATCTGTTATCTTTCACAAACCTCCTTAGATCTGATAAGGCAAAGCATATATGTCTACAACCCTGGCACTGAGTCCTGCTCTGTCTACATATTGAGACCATGTCTTAAAATAAACTTGGCCCAAGAATGTAGCTCAATTGGTGGAGTGTTTGCATAGCATGCAGGAAAGCCCTGGGTTTGATCCCCAGTGCCACAAAAAACAGGTGTAGTAACTTGACTTTAATTCTAACACAGGGGAGGCAAAGACAGTTTAGAAGTTCAAGATTCTCCTCAGCTATCTAGCTACCCTAGGGCACTTTCTCTTCAAAAAAAGGTTCATGTGTAAATTAGAATAGACACAAATGATAAACAAATTAGAACATATACAAATGCTTAGCAAGTGACTGAAAAGAGATTTCTTTCCTAACTGTCAACAATGACTCCCTTGCTTTGTCACACCAAGGTGGCGTGTGATTTCCAGTTAAGGTAAATCTATTCCCACACTGCTTAGGTGCACGTTCTTCATTCAGCTCACCTTCATCATAGTGTTTTGAGCTTTTGAGTTTCCTCAGTGGCTCCCTGATAGATTAAGAAGATGCTAGGATTCTGTAGTTTGGGCACCGGGCAGAGTGGAGTCCCAGAGACACTATGTCATAAAGGCAGTAAGAGACAAGCAAGAGTATGGTCTGGGACTGCTGACTCTGGCCAGCCCTGCCCCTCCAGGTTCCCTGGAGCATCCTCCGTGACTTAACTTGTCAGCAACCCAGAGGGAGCAGCATCACCTTAGAGGCTTCAGATTTGGAGACCTATCTCCATCTGCTTCATCACAGATCAGTCTCAGGCATGGTCACTGAGCCCAAAGCTAAGAATCCTGAGGTTGGTAGGTGTCGTGTCCCCTTATTTGTCTGCTCCTTCTGGGTCCTGTCTTGGTATCAAAAACATATTGTTATGGGGTAGAGGTAGGGGGTGGGAGGTGTTCACAATCCATGCTTTCATTTCTTTCTATCAGCAGCTTGATGATGACTAGGACCTGCCTGATCAGTGTTTCCAGTGACTAATACACATTGTCCTTGGATAGTTCAAGACAGGATGTGTAAAGAACAAAGTCTTGAGTCAAAGGTCTGGAGTTCAAATCCTGTACCAGCTACACAGCCACGGATGGCATTATCAGTCACCTTATCCACAGTTGCCAGCAATGGCATCCCAGCCACCCGCCAGGGACACAGGAAATCAACAACACTAATCCTAAAAGTCCACAGCCACACCTGAATGCACAGAAGGCTCTCTCTGATCTCCCACACCCCAGAGCCAAGGGCAAGCTTCCAACTGAGAGAATCCCAGAGGAGTGATGCAGAGCACTGATTGTTTGACAGATTTGGGGAAATCAAGGCAGAGAGGAACAAGGCAGAGCAGAGACCCCAGGTATCATGATCAAGCCCCCCTTCACACACCTCAAACCACAAAATCATTACCCTTTGCTACATCCACACAACAGGAAACACTAAATATCTCACCTACTGCCCATAATGCCTCAATGACACAAGGGCTGTAGCGATCTGGGGTGTCCCCTTTTCTGAAACTGATAAATGGAACAACTAGCATGAGGCCACATCCTGAGGTGAGGCCAAAGTGGCCATTTGATTTGGCCACATTCCATCTCTTACAGCAAGATGATACAGGAGGTCAGAAGCCTCTCGGCTTACAGATTCCAGGGTCCTTTGGAGGCAATGCTCTCCCTACTCAGTCATGCCTTCCAGAGTGACCACACCAGGATCCCCCAGCCACCACCGGTCTCGGTATCACTAGGCAAAAGGGGCTGTCCAGGCAGTGCTGGGTTCATTGTCACTCCAAAGCATGCAAAGCCCCCATGGGGGATGGGGAGGTGGACAGTTGTTTCCATGGAGACAGAACAGCTCAGCCACACCCTGAGGTCTTTTCAGGACTGAGGAGACAAATGATCCTGGGTTCTCATCCCTCCCTCAGTGACTCCAGAAATAAGACCTCCTCCTACATTCCTGCACAGCCACCCCACAGAGGGGCCTCTCTTGCTCCCAGGGGGCAGCCTGGCTCAACCCTGTCAGCAGACCAGGGCGAACGCGCTAGCTCATGTGTGTTGGAGTGTCCCTCTGGAGCACAGTTCATAGGAAACCCAGCAAAACAGCCCGTTGGCACAGATGCACCTTGACCCCTGTGAGCTGTTGGCTCTCTGTCACCTTCCCCTCAGTCCCTCAGCAAGAAGCAAAGCTAAGCCCTTTCGTAGAGCCAAGTTTCTGTGCAACGCGGATCCTGGCTATGCCTCCTTGAGCAAGTCACGCCCCCTTTCTCAACTTGTTTCTTCTTTTCTGAGTAAATGAAAGGGGCTCTGTCCAGTTAGGCTGCAGGGCCAATGTGACACACAGTTCCCCGCCAAGAAGACGCTTTTCCCACCCATGAGGTGTGGGGGTGTGCCCCATAGGCACTAAAGCCACCCCACAAGCATACCTGGGCTATCCATTATAGAAAGAAGCCATTCCTACAGAAATCGAGGCAGGTCTCCAAGACACAGGGAAAGCAGCCCAGAACCAGGGATAAATGTTACTACTCTTGGAATAGTTTTGAAGCAGCGGCCAGCCAGGCTGTATGAGACACCAGGCCTGGGAACGAGCTCCAGATCTGACCTCAACATCTGGTTCCCACTGTGCCCCTCGCCAAAGGCTCATCAGCGAGGCAGGTGACTGCAGGAAACGAAACCACCGGGTGGGACTTCCCTTCCTCACTGCGCGCTCTCAAACTCTCCTGGTCGAGCTCGTGAACCCCAGAATGGAACATTCCAGGCCCTGGGGACATGTGAGCATATTAGCAAGTCCTCTGGCCTCTAGAGGCGAAGCGGAAAGACCAAGAAAGACACCGGGCTCCCGGGACGCGCTACCCTAGGCACTGCGGGCGTCTTGCGGCCGAGCCTCTAAGGTGCTGGGATTTCGCAGCGGTTGCATTTGAACCGAAGCCCCGCCCGCCCGCAGCTGTCACGCTGGCCGCCGCCCCTGTGCTCCTCCCCGGGCACCCAGACTTCCCGCAGCGCCGATCTCCTGGGACGCGTCAGGACAGGGGTATGCTGGGGACGTGGGTGCGACCTTCCCTGGTTCCCCCCACGCCCCTGGCCTCCCGCCTCCGTGCCCGCACTCACCCTGCGCGGAGCGTGCGGAGCGCAGCTCCGTGGGCAGATGGGCCAAGTCCCTTCTGCTCCCTGCGTCCCGGGCGGCTCCGGGGCGGAGCGGGGCTGGGCCAGGGCGGGGCGGGGTACCCACTACTGTCCCGCCCACTTAGGGACTAGCCCGGAGCCCCGCCACACTGCACGCAAATAGGGAACCAAAGCGAGAACGAACCTCTCCGCTAACCTAAAGCGCAAGAGGGCGGGAATACTGTGTCCATGTCAGCCTAGAGGGTCTACTGATTCCATTCGGGGTCTTCATCTGTTTCAGCTCATTCCAGAAAATCGTGGGGGCAAACCAAGAGAAGGAGACCCTGGGGAGGAAATTCTCCCGCCTGTCCAGACTTGGGGAGGGGATCAAAGGATGGCAGGTGTTGTCCTTACTGAGTAGAGCAGAGGACATAGGCAAGGTTACGAAATACAAGAATGAAATGACATCCGTCCGTCAACCTAATAGAAGGTACTCTACTATCACGTCCCCAGCCCACTAGCCAGTCATACAGTGAACCTCCCGCAAAACGGAAGACCTAAGACCTAAGAATGTCCATCTCCTCTTTTTGCTGTTCCAGTCCCACCTCAGCACCCTCCCACCCCACTGGCCAATCCCTTTTTCAAGCGCCAACCCCTTAATCTAGCTTCTGCAAAGAAAGTTTGTCTTCTCTGCCTCTGGGCTTTTTCACTTGCAACTGCCTAGAAGCTCTCTCTAGAATCTCTCTCCACCTGCCTAGGATTGACACCTAATCATTTCCCCTTCCACTCAGACCTCCTTCAACCTCATTTAAAAAAAAAAAAAAAAAAAAAAAAGACAAAACATCCTAGGGTTCCATAGTTATCTCTTCCAGGCAGTAATAGATCTCACGATAAAGTCTTTCTTCTGAATGGTGAGCCTGCTGCCAAGAAGGTCACAACTTGAAAAACTAGTACCACGTGAGTCTCTGTCTTCATGGTACAGGCGTGACAAGAACACTTAAAAGACAGCAACAGAGTCTCCAATACAGGCCCAAGGCCATTCAGTGTCCCCGTTTGATTTCTTAGTAGAGCTGGCAGAATATGTCAGCCCACTCTCCTAAGAGATTAAAGTCAAACAGGGTCAAAGAGTAATAAAATGGGTGTGTGATTGAGTGTGAATGTGTGTGTGAGTGTGTGAGGGAGTGTGTGTGTGTTCCTGTTTGGTTCCAGTTCAAGCAGGAGTTAGTAAAGCTCTTAACTCCCGGGGAGCAATGCTGGTGGTGGACCCAGTTTGAAGCAGAATGCCAGAGTCTCAGCCACTCCTCAGTCAGAGCCCATTCATTAAGTCATAATTACTCTGAGATGATCCACACAAAGGCCCTCTCTGGTCTGGCACCTCTGTTCCTGGGGGTGGGGGTTCAGCAGGTGGTGACTAACTGTTGCTATAATTATCATGTTAGGATAAGGCTTCTGCTTTTCAGAATGCTTTCAACCAGCATCCCCTCGTTAAATCTGTACAAAGACCCTCCAGGTAGTGAGGAGAAGTGTAATTAGCTTTGTCTGAAAGGGACAGCAAAGCACCAAGGGGTCAGGTGCTTTGTACTGAGATAAAGCTGGCTCTACCATTGTGTGAGCACTGGAGCCATTGGCTCTCTGAAGTCCCAGACCCGCAGTGAAAGCTGCCTTGATGTAGCTAGGAGTTATGAGCTGCACGTCTTTAATCCCAGCACTCAGGAGGCAGAGGTAGGTGGATCTCTGAGTTCAATGCCAGCTTGGTCTACAGAAAGAGTTCCAAGATAGTCAGGGCTACACAGAGAAACCCTGTCTTGGGACACTATGGTGCCAAATCATACCGATTCACAACCCCTCAGCTGGTTATTCAGTTTTGCTTTTGTCTTCTGGTAAAATCACAGACACTTGTATGTTTTTAATGCCTGGTGCCCTGAGGACCATTTGGCAGGAGCCATAGCATTATGATTCTGAGTCTGATATGATGGCTAGGGTCTCTGGTTTAAGATTATTCCTCAAACATCACCACAGGCCAACCATATGTTAGTCTCTGAGAATGTGGGGAGGGGGTTCCAGAGGTGAACTGCCCCTAACATGGCTAAGACTGTCAGGGCAGCAGAGAAACTCTAAGCCTTCCCTTTCTGTTTATTAACTGAATAAGCCGGGCAGCCCCTTAGAATGCTAGAGAAGATAACGATGATGTCGCATAGGCGAAAACACATAAAAATGATAAAATAAGAGCCGCAGATTGCCATCAGATATTAAAGTGCTGGAGAGAAGGACCTGTGCAGGAAGGAATCCTGAGTGTTTGTTCATCACCAATATAAAGCCCACTGTGCTGGCACACATCTGTTAAGGTGGGGGTGGGGGGAGTGGACTACAGAAGCTGTCTGTCCAGCCAGTCTAGCTGAACCAAGCTCCAGGTTCAGTAAGAGACCTTGCCTCAAAAACATAAGGTGGAGGGCAGTAGAGGAGAACATTTAATAGATGGTGACCTCTGGCATCTACATAAAAAAACACACACACACACACCACAAACCCTTGCAAAGTGTTGCACATGTACTAATAGGTTGGCTGTTCGTGTTATCGTTGTGTCTATAGGCCTTGGTGCTTTTCACAAAAGCTGCTGTGTGCATCCATCAATACCAGGACTTCACTATGCATTGGTATTTGTATTTATTGGTATTGTGGTTCTGGGTGGAACCCACTGGGCTATTTCCACACCAAAACCTTTTTTTTTTCTTTTTTAAAATATGTTTAGGGTTGGAAACCTAGCTCAGTAGTCGAGCATTGCCTAGCATGTGTAAGGCTCTGGGTTCCATCCCCAGCTCCAGTAAAAATAAAATAAAACTAGTTTTTAAATTGCATTTCTCTATTTAACTGAGGGAGAAGGGATCCAGTGCCACAGTGAGCACGGGGAGGTCAGAGGACAGTTGTGGAAATCGGTGCATTCTTTTTACCATGTGTGGGGTTGGGGCTCGGGGATCTAACTCACACTTGCCAGCAAACGCCTTCACCACCAAGCCATCTCACTAATCTAGGGCCTTGTCTTCGGTGATCCTTTTCCGCTTCGAAGCAGCCCACACAGATGGAAGAAACCCAGAGGGACGCTGTGCAAGTGTGGAGATAATTCGCAGCTAGGAAGGCATAAAACTGCTGCTACAAAATAAAAAAAAAAAAAAAAAGAAAACGGTATCTGGAAGGAAAACTCTGGCAAACGGTTTGGGGAGAGCCCCTCTGTCATCTCTGGAATTGAGCACAGGAAACCCCGCCCGAGGCCTCCCTTTCAGAGGCAGTCTGGAGAGCAACCGCAAGAAGGGCACTAAAATTATGCCTTTCGGAAATTCTGACTCACTCACTGTGGGGCTGTTTGTGCAAGGCAATAAAATGTCTCCCAAAAAGTGAAGTTCCCAGTGTTCCCACCCCTTCCTCCGTGGTGTGTCTTCACCAACACTCACAGGGAAGCTGGAACCCACTCCTAGAACGCAGGCAGTTCTGTGGTCTGCTACCCACTGGCAGCTGTTTAGCCAGCCTCCTGCGCCACTCCTACATTCTGTAGGTGTGATTTCCTATTTGTTTATGTGTTCTGCCTCCTCAGAAAGATTAAGGAGAAAGTATAGATGGCTTTGCAAGCTTACACAGCCCCTTTGCATGAACCGGTAAGCAGAGGCAAGAGGCAAGCAGAGGGGTGCCCTGTCCAGAAGTTCCAGGAGTGCCAGTGCTGTCCTGCAAATGTATGGTCATCTCCTGGCCCTTATCTGGCTTTTCTTTCTGTGATGGGTTATGAAATACCTGATAGCTAGGCACAGATGTAAAGCTCTCACTGAGGTGTCCATTGCTGGGGTACTCTAGCAGAGAAATCCTTCTCTAAACTTGGAGAGCTGGTTTTCTTTTTTTTTTTTTTAAACTTTATTTATTTATTTGCCTTGGTGTTTGCCTGGAACTGGAATTACAGACAGTTGTTAGCTGCCATGTGGGTGCTGGGAATCGAACTCAGGTCCTCTGGAAGAACAGTCAGTGCTCTTAACTGCTGAGCCATCTCTCCAGCCCCCGGAGAGCTGGTTTTCATCCCTTCTCCACTCTCAGAGATTTTGTGTTTTGTTTTGTTTTTCGAGACAGTGTCTCTGTGTAGCTCTGGCTGTCCTGGAACTCACTATGTAGATCAGGCTGACCTCGAACCCACAGAGATCTGTCTCAGCCTCTCAAGTGCTACAATTAAAGGCTTGTGCCACCACTGCCTGGCAGCAGTTTTTTAAAAGTAGCTTTGTTTCTGTCTTCCAGTTTTCTAACTCTTACTTTATATTATACTGCCCCACTGGGGTCCTGCTGGACCCCACTGCCCTGCTAAGTTCAATTCTTGGGTAAAATTGCCTTCCCTGTAGCTCAGAGCTGCTTCTGAGCCCGGAACCTCATGGGACTAGAGCAGCAGTGTTTTTTCTAGGCACACTGACTTGCCCTGGTTTTCTTTTGCTATGTTTTTGTTTGTTCGTTCGTTTTGATTTTTAATCAATGGTTTTATGTTTGCTCTGCAGTGCTGTGGATCAGACCTAGGTCCTATAGTGTGCTATGTAAGCACTCTGCCAACTGAACCGTGTTCCCAGCCTTTTCCTTGATTTAAAAAAGTGAGAATACAGTATGGGGTTATGTGGGGCTGGATTCTAAAGGGACTGGATTCTAGCAACATCACTTTGAACTTTTGGTCTTTTTAAAATATTTGTAGGTTTGTTTGTCCAGTTGCTAAGATAGTCAGTTGCTACTATGTAGCTCTGGCTATCCTGCTACCTCCTATGCAGCCCAAGTTAGTTTGGAATTTGTGGCAATCCACCTGCCTCAGTTTCCCAAGTGGTAGGATTAGCACTATTCTTGGCAATTAAAAATATATATTTTTCCCTCTACTTAGCTTTAGCCATTTATTTGATACACCTCAGAATAATCTAAGGGAATACCAACTGAGAGATTGCCTCCATCAGATTGGTTTGTAGGCATCTTCTAGACGGTGGCACTGCAGGAGGAGCCATTCTCGGGCAGGTGGTCCTGGGTTGTATTGTGAAAGCTGACCGAGCAGAAGTCAGTGAGGACAGGCAGTCAACTGTTCCTGTGTTGCCCTGCTTCTGTTCTTTCTTGAGTTTCTATCCTGACTTCTCTCAGTGACAGACCCTGACCTGGAAGTTTCAGCCAAATAAATCTTTTCCTCCCCAAGTTGCTTTTGGTCCTGATGTTTATCACAGCAACAGAAATAGACTAGGACTGTGGTGGTATATTGTATATGTAATAAAAAAATAGTCTGGAATATCAGAGAATACAATCTCTCACAGAGCCTAGTCAGGGAGGTCAGGCAGCAGTGACCCATGCCTTTAATCCTGTCACTCAGAGGGCAGAAATCAAGACCTAACAGAGCTAGGCGATTGTGGCACACACCTTTAATTCTAGCTGTAGGGAAATTGAGCCAGGAAGTGAGATAGCAGAGTGGAGGGAGAGAAATGAGGAATTCAGCTTCCCCTGCCGCTTCCCTTATAGGCTGAAGACAGAAGCATGGGGTCAGAGGATTTGTGCAGAGAAGCCTGAAGAGTTGCCTAGATGAGAACTGGCTCCTTGTCTCTCCGATAATTCAGCTTTTCCCCAATATCTGGCTTGTAGGTTTTCATTATAATACCAAATAAAGTTTGTGAAACATAGGACAATTTTTTTAAATGGATTCTTTAGGATGCAGCTCAATTGGCAGAGCACTAACCCAGCATCTGGGATGCCCTGGGTTAGACACCTAGCGCTGGATACAACAGTCAGTGGCGCATGCCTGTATCCCGGGACTTGAAAGCTGAAGGTAGGAGAATGAGAAATTCAAGATCATCTTTGGCTATGAAGTGAGCTTGAGACCTGCCTGTCTCAAAATAAAATGTTTAGTTAGTATATAAAGAATGGGTTTCATTGTAACACTTCTTTCTCTCCCTCAGTATATTATATATATATATGTTAGAAATGCACTAATATGTATTAGAAATACACTAATATATATTTACACTTTGTTCTGATTCACCCCCACCCCCCACTCCAACTCTTGGCCTCACCCTCTTGCTGGTCACTTCTGTATATGTGTGGTCTTTCTTTATATTGATAGCTCTCAAAGACTTTTAATTATGAAAGCTTGTCTTAACTTAAGTCTGTTCCTAACTGGCTCTTAAAACCTAAATTACTTCATTTATATTAATCTATGTTTTGCCATGTGGCTCATTCTCTCTCCTCAATACCATATGTCCAACTTCCTCTGCTGGCCAATCTCTCACACCTCCTATTCTGTCCCAGAGTTCCTCTCTCTCCTCAGAAATCCCGCCTATCCTCTCCTGCCTCGCTATTGGCTGCTCATCTCTTTATTAAACTAATCAGAAGGTGCCTTAGGCAGGTGAGGAAGAACATCTTCACACAGTACAAAAGAATATTATCCCAACACTTCTGTATTTTCCAGTCTGTGACATAGGAAAGTGGAAAAGACCATCTCTAGCTTATTTTTGCAACTTAAAAAATTGTGAGGGGGGGGTGGAGAATTCCAGGGAACCTGGATTCAATTCCCAATACCTACATGGCAGCTCACAATTGTCTATAACTCCAGTTCTAGGGGATCTGACACCCTCATACAGACATACATGCTGGCAAAAATACCAATGCACATAAAGTAAAAATGAATTATTAAAAAAACAATTAAAAATGTGAGAATCTAGGAGATGGAGAGATGGCTCAGTAGTTAAGAGCACTGGCTGCAGCCAGATAGTGATAGTGCACACCTTTAATCCCAGCACTCAGGAAGCAGAGTTAAGTTAGAATCTTTGAGTCCTAGCCAAACTTGATCTACAGAGCAAGTTCCAGGATAGCCAAAGTTACATAAAGAACACTGGCTGCTTTTCCAGAGTACCTGGGTTCTATTCCTAGCATCCACATGGTGGCTCATAATCACATCTAACTCCAATTCCAGGGGATCTGGTTCTCTTTTGGCCTCCCTGGGCACAGACATGCACATGGTGTTTAGACATATACACACAGGGATCACTGGTACACATAAAACTACATTTAAAAAAAAATGAGGATCTTGACCTTGCTAGATCAGTGGTTCTCAACATGTAGGTCATATTTCAAACATCCACATTATGATTATACCAGTAGTGAATTTGCAGTTATGAAGTAGCAAGGAAAATAATGTTATGGTTGGGGGAGTCACCATAACACGAGGAACTGTATTAAACTGTATTAAACAAGGGCTAATGCATTAGGAAGGTGAGAAGCATTGTGTTAGACAAAAACACAATTCACTGTGACTAGACATTGTTACTGCTAAGTTCCAAGTAAATAAAAAATGCTAACATATGGTTGTTAAGCTTTAACTCTGAAAACTGAAAGCCTTCCGGAAAAGGCTTCCTTTGCCTCTCCTGGAGAACAGTCAGAGCTACACTCCACTTCCATGGGCTTACGTTAAATGTGTTTAATCATCTCCCTGTATTAGAACATTGGTTGCTTCTGGCTCCGTGCTCTTCAGTGAATCTGCCCTAGGCGTTCTGCACATGCGTCTTCACATCTTCAGTTCTTCAGTATAGTCCCCATAGGCAACCCCACCCACTCTGATTTTCCTAATTATTTATTCCTCCAGTGCACTAACTCGGGGGGGATGTTTGTGTTCCAGTAACTGCTCTGGGCCAAGCTCTGAGTTGTGGAAATCCAATAAAAGCAAATTACACGTTCCTGCAGAGTGTGTGGGGGTAGCAACACCAGGACACATGGGATGCAGAAATAGCAGCAAATGCCAGGCTGTGCTGTCTCATGGACTCCAGGAGGAACCTAGGGACAGAAGAAGCAGGAGAAGGCTTGGGAGTCTGAGGGAGGACCCTCTGGAGATTAAGGTTTGTGGATTAATCTTGGATGATGCAGACTACCAAAGATATTTTGCATTTATTAAAGGATTACCACAAGGCAAGCAATACTCTGATCCTTTGCCAGTATCACTGTTCTTGGTAGCCCTGATTGCCATCTCACTTTACAAATGAGAGGAGACTGGCCCCATGCCCATCACCATCCCATCCAGCTATCACGTGCCTCATCAGGCATACAATGCTGGCAATTCTATCCCAGTACACTGCCCCCCCCCCCCGTGTGTGTGTGTGTGTGTGTGTGTGTGAGCTGGAGGTCAATGTTGGGATGTCATTCTTCCACAATTATTATTTCATCTTATTTTATTGCAACAGGGTCTATTCACATAATCTGGAACTTACCATTTCTGCTGGGGTAACTGGCTAAGCAAACCTCAAGCTCTTCCTATCTCTGCTTCCTGGCATGGGGCTTCAGGTGCACAGGGCCATGACTAGCATGTTTTACACAGTTGCTGGGGATCCAAACTCAGGTCCTCAGGCTTGTACAGCAAGTATTTTACCCACTGAGCCATTTCCCCAGTCCCCAGAATTCATACTCTTAATCACTCTAATCCTTAATTATTTTTTAATTTTATTTTTATTATGTATACAGTGTTCTGCCTGAGTGTATGCCTGCACACCAAAGGAGAAAACTAGATCTCATTACAGATGGTTGTGAGCTGCCATGGGGTTGCTGGGAATTGAACTCGGGACCACTGGAAGAGCAGCCAGTGCTCTTAACCTCTGAGCCACCTCTCCAGCCCCCGACTCTAGCTCTGTTTTTTTTTTTAATTTTTTAATTAAGATTTATTTATTTATTATGCATACAGTTTTACAGAAGAAGGCACCAGATCTCATCATAGATGGTTGTGAGCCACCGTGTGGTTTTGCTGGGAATTGAACTCAGGTCCTCTGGAAGAACAGTCAGTGCTCTTAACCTCTGAGCCATCTCTCCAGCCTCGACTCTAGCTCTTTAAAGAAAGCAATTTATTATTTTTTTCTATTGTACCAGTACTATATGAATGCATGTTTGCATCACTTGTGAGCCTAGTGCTCCCCAAAGGTCAGAACAGAGTGTTGGATCCCTTGGAACTACAATAGAAGGTTGTAAGCTGGCACGTGGATGCTGGGAATCAAACCCAGGTCCTCTGCAAGAGCAACAAGTGTTAACTGCAGGGGCATCTCTCCAGCCCTAAAGTTTTCTTTTCTTTTCTTTTTTCTTTTTTTAATTAGTGTCTCTGGCATGCTGTCTGTAAAGGGCATGGGTTGTGAAGGAGTGACCTGGGGAACTTTATGGGTTCAGCTTTAACTCCTTCCACCTTTATGTGGGTTCTAGGGACTGAACTCGGGTCGCCAGGCTTGTGTAGCAAGCACCTGTGCTGACCGAGCCATCTCACCAACCTCCTAGTCACTCAAACTCTGTGTGGTAATTGGAGCAGAGTACCATTTTCTGGGTGGTGAGTAAATTCCAATCTGTTTCTTAGGCTATATTCCACACCGAGCCCTGTCTCGCCCAAAATGTTAAGTTTGTTCTGGGTCAAGGTTATCAATAAGATAAAATCCGCTGTGAAAAACATCCCTAGCTTTGGTGTCACTGAGAAGTCACTTGATGGATCGGCTGCCTGAGGGCACCAGCCAGCCGCACTGCCGCATCTGCGCATGCGCAGATGCAAGCACAGAGCCTCTTGCGTTATCTGCCCGTGCTGCAAGCAAACAGAGCTTTGGGCTGATGGCACGGAGCACGCAGGGCCTCTGAGCCCGCCACACGGAATGAATGTGGTTTTGTTTTCTCGGAATTGCTGCGTACCAAGAAAGTCACGTCCCTGTTCTGCTTTCTCCTTGGTGACTAAACAAGCAATACATGTTCACTGCACTGAAGGTCGCCCACCCTTCGAGCTTCGTCATTCATATTTAAACAGCAGCATACAGTCAACCTAGCCTGTCGGCTTATTTCTTTTTCTTTTGAAATCTACATGCAGCCTTCATAATAGCAATGTTTCCAGCCCTGGGGTGATTGACAGAGCAAAAACTTCCCAGGATCAAAGTCTCCTGACTGGGTTCCTCTCTGGATCTGACACCCACCGCAGGCTGAGCAGGGCCAAATGTCTTATCTCCCAGGCCCGTTACACCCATGAACGGAGTCTCAGTTCTTAACTGTCTTCTCAGGGCTGCTAGCAGGAGGATCATGCAGAACGTGATAGTAGAAATGTGCCATGAATTTGAAGATCCACTTGAATGTGTCCTGCAATAATACTGACTCTTGGCTCAGAATCTTGATACAGAAACCAGTTCAGGAGGAGGCTGCCATCGACAAAGTGTCTCTACTAGGTGGGAAAAGGAGGGTTTGGGGGTCTGCTTCCTGGAGACACCGTTTTTAAAAGTCGCTGGGGTGTTCTTTCTGTTTTCTGAACTTGTGATAATATTAGAAGATGTGAGAGAGGCTGGGGGCTCAGGAAGCCGAGGCAGGCCCAGGAGCACAGCCCTGGCTAACTCCCAGGGGCGTGGCCTTGGCTTCCAAGCCGGGGCTGCAGAGCTCAGGCAGGCATTTGAGCCACTTCCATGCATCCATAGACAAACAGATACTCTGCTTTGGGGAGAGGCCTACATTTGAGGCCTGGGCTACCTCAGATGCAGTGGCAAGGCTTATAAGTGTCAGATTATGTCTGTATGCTGTGAATGTCTGGTTAGTAAAGGAACTGTTTTGGCTTATAGTAAGGTATCTTAGAAGCAGGCGGGCAATCCAAGCACAGTTAAAGGGGAAGAAGGGTGGAGTCAGGAGAGACACTATCCAGCCGCCCCAAAAGCAAGATGTAAAATAATAAACAAGCCACAGGCTACATGGCAAGACAAATTAAAAAGCAAGAGCTAGCTAACAACAAGCCCAAGTCATAGGCCAAACAACATATAACTAATATAAACCTCTGTATATTTCTGTGGGACTGCAGGTCTTCAGGTCCCAACCTTGGGCCAGATCGGGCCAGATCGGTCAAAACTTGTATCCCTCCAGCATGACAGCTCTTACCATCTTCATCAGAGTAGCCATGATGACAAAGAATGTGTGTGGCCGGTGTACTGGCTTCGAATGTTCCCTGCTAGAAGGAGGAGGGGCTGGGAAGAATAATCCCCCTCACCTGAGATTCCAACCACTCCTTCCTATACCCACTTCCCTGCCATTGTGTGTAACCCTTGGGAGTCAAAAGTGTACATACAGTTTTGAAGGGGTGGGAAGACTTGATGTATGCAGCTATGGGGAAGGTGTCATCTATGCTGGGTGAGACTTTACAATGTTGTAGTTGTTTGGGGTCACTCAGTCCTATAAAGAACCCCTCAGCCATGCTTATTAAATAAGCTCAGAAAATTCATTGGCTTCTCCAAAGTATTCTTCAGTGGAATCATGCTTTGACCCTGAGGAGGGATTATGTTGGTAATGTAAGTATTTGTCCTGCCTATGGGTTTAATAAAAGCTGATTGGCCAAAGGCAAACAGGAAGTGTGGGCAGGGCTACCAGGCTAAGAAAACTCGGGAACATCGCAGATGCCAGACAGATGAGGAGGAGACACAGAGGAAAGAAGCTGAAATGCTGCTCTGAGACTGAGAAAAGGTGCCAAACCGTACAGCTGAACAAGATGGGTTGAGTTCAGATGAAGGAATTAGCTAATTATATGCCTGGGCCCTAGGTCAATCAGCATAAAAATAATATAAGCCTGTGTGTGATTATTTGAGGCTAAACAGGGCTGAGAGTGGGACCAAACCTCTGATCCAGGCCAGGAAAGTCTGGATTTCTCCACTGACTTTCTGCAGGGCTCATTTCTGCCTGCGGACCATGGCTGTAAATGGAAAGTCCATTTACAACATGACCCCTCATTGGTGCCCTATGGGGTAAAGAGACATTTGTTCACATCTTCCCAGGAAGTATTCACTCAACAATGACCTGAACACATGATGTGTAAAACTGTCAAAGAATTAAAGCAGAGTTTAAAAGGGGAAACTATTGTTTTTTATGACACTTTGTGTCTTTCTACCTCTGTGTGTGTGGGGGTGTACATTCACATATGTGTACATGCCCTTGCATGTTGAGGTCAAAGGTCAACACTGGTGTCCTCTTCAATTACTCTCTATATTACTTTTTGAGGCAGCTCTCTCTGAATCTGGAGCTCATTGACTGGCTAGTCTGCTGGCCAGTAAGCTCTAAGGAACCTTCTGTCTGTTTCCCCAGCATAAGGATCATGGATCATGTTGCTGTGCCCAGCATTTTACATGCATGCTGAGTATTGAACTCAGATCCTCTTGTTTGTGTGGCTAGCAATTTACCCACTGAGCCATCTCTCCAACCTCATCTTGATCATAATTCTTGATGTTACGGGATCCTTCCTGAATAGTGAAGGCCAAGTTTCATGGTAATAGCCTAGTTCCAGGAAACTTTAGAATCCTGCTGCTGCTGCTGATTGGCACCTGACCCAGACAGAAAACACACTTTCCAAGTGATGGCTGCAATCCCTTGCAACTGCCCAAGACTTAAGACCTTTGGCTATAAATTTTCTCTTTGATGGTGGAGTGGGTACCCAGAGAAAAACAGCAAGTGCCACTCAAAATGCACCTTGATTTGCTGAAAAGTCATGGTCAGCAGGCAGAAATGAGCCCTGCAGAAAGTCAATGGAGAAGCAAACAACAGACCTTCCCATCCCAATGGCTTTGGACAGTGAAAGTCTTCAAAGCATCATGCAATAGGGTTAGTGACCAGCTTCTGAAGTCGAGGCAATTTCTTCAATCTCATGCAAATTCCTGCTCATTATAGATATATGTGGGGAAAATGGCTGGGCTCTCTGTTTACTTCATAAGCTCCCAAGATGGCCTAGAACATAGGCTCACACACAGGGGACAGTGATAGCTAGAAAATGGGTGGTATATTCCCCCAACTCTTTCCCAGGTCCTGTGGTCAGGAACCAACCCCACCGTCCAGCCACACTTCCCTCACTGCCCAAAGCAGGGCTCCTGGGCCCTCACCTGGCCTCTCTGTGGCTTGGACATTCTCCATCACTGCCCTCTCCTTCCTCTTTTACAGTCTGCTCCGTGGTGTCCCTCCATAGCTACACAGACCCAGTGCCCTTCTCTCTGGCCTTTCTCTCTCCAGGCCCCTACCTACTTGTTATTCATTTTATTGTAGGGCAGCCATGGAAACAATGTTCTCTTTCAGCCTGATGATTTAGATATATCCCCCACCCCCCCAACCCCCGAACCACAAAGTCATAAATTAATCCATGGTCTTTCTTGTGATGGCCAAGCTCCACATTCTCTTGAATCAGCAAGGAGTCAGCAGGGCCGAGCAGAATCCCCTTCAACCAGCCAATCACCGATCAGCGTGCCTCCTTTCTCTGGGGTTTTAGCTCTTCTCCCATGGGAGCCACTGTGCCACCCTAGACCAGACTGGCTCCTCCTTACTACAGTCACCTGACTGACAGCTTTGTGGGTTTAGCTGTCTCCAGTCCATGCTCAGAGATCCTACCAGTGCTCTCCTGAGTGGGCAGTCAGAGGTTTTCCTAAGGGGACACACACACACACACACACACACACACACACACACACACACACCCTGCCCGTCTACATTTTGAATCTCTTAAGGAAGTAGGTGTCTTTCCCCAGAGTACTCTGAGACCTATGTCCCATCCTGGTTGTTTCCTCTTTCTAGAATTTTCTTTTACACAGAGGCTCTTTTGAATTGCAGCTTCAATGCTACCCTCTGGGCTTTCTCTGGCTCCTGAGGTCCTTTGTCATGTTCCCTCAACCCCATTCCTGTCAGTTCTTAGTAACATTCTTACCTGTCTCTTCACAAGACCGTGAGGTGTTTGGGGCTTGAGAGAGTAGGTTTCTGCTCTACCCAGACGGATGGCTGGAGCTAGGCTGCTGGGAATTGAAGTAAGGGCCTTGTGAATGCAAAGCAAGCGCTTTACCCCAGAATGCAAACATACCATTTTCCCTTAGGACACGGGTCAGCATCACAGCCTTTCCTTAGCAGTTTTGTTTCCCACAGTCTCAGTTACCCATAACCAACCAAGTTCCAAACTTATTAAATAGAAAACTCCAAAAGTAAACTGAGTTTTAAATTGAACTCCTTCTTAGCAGCAAGCTCATCACTCCACTCTGTCCTGCTGAGAAAGTCAATCATCCTTGTTCATTGTATCCACCTAGTATATGCTACTTGCCTGTGAGCCATTTAGCGGCTGTGATGGTCATCAGGTCTCCTGTTGTGTATTTCAATACTTGTGTTCACATCACCCTATTTTACTTGTGGCCTCAGAGTGCAGGGGATGTTGGCAACTTGGTTATGCCAAAGAGAAGCTATGAAGTTTGTCCTTTCTGGGAGAAGACAGAGTATATTGAGGAACCAAGGTCACGGAACTTTCATTCTAGTTTTGCTACAGCTGTCCTGTTACTATTATTGTTGCTATTTTTCTTTCTTACTTTGGTTAATTTATAAGTTGACTTTGTCATAGGCAGATATATTTATGTAAAAACATACCATTTACAGAGTTCAAAGTATTTGTGGTTTCTGGCATCTGCTGGAGTCTTGAAAAAGGTGTGCTATATGAGTTTCATGCTTTGGGAGTTGCTACAATACTGTCCTGAATTGTTGACTGTGTTTCATGTTCTTTATTTTAGAATTATGCACTGAGCCTTAAGGGCTAGGGTTATACCAGGCTACACAATGAGTCCTGTCTGGGAACTCATGGCTAGTGAGTAAGGAATGATGGATAAAATAAATAATAGAATTAGAACACACATGTCTGTCAAGTGGTGCCAAGTGTCACACTTGAGGTCTTTGGTTCCTGCCACTGTGCACCCTGCATTGTATATGCCAACAGTGCCCACCCCACTCTGTGGGCAGTTTACTTCCAGTCTTCAGTTGTCTCAACAAGCTCTATACATGGTTAGTTAGGAAAAGGGTTCTATGCCCTTACCACTCAATCCCTCACCACCTGATGAACAGTATCATAGTTCTAGACTAATAAGAGAGCTGTCCTAGAAACCATTCTCCTGGCATTGTAGAGGAAGAAATCATCCTTCTCCTTGGAGTGTATTTGTTCATACATCTATATAGAAACAGGATCTCTAGTCAGCCCAGTAACTCATCATTCTCCTTGCTTAAGCCTAATGCTTCCAGAATGTTCCTTTTTGTTTTGGTTTGGCTGAGGGAAATAGAGATGAGGGTGATGGGGTCTCCTGCATTTCAGGCTGATTGGAATTCATTAAGTAACCAAGGATGGCCTTGAATTTCTGGTCTTTCTGCATCTGCCAGCTGAGAGCTGGGATTCCAGGCATGCACTATCACACCCCATTTCATCAGTGCTGGGGGCTGAACTCAGAACTTCCTGCATGCTAAATAAGCTCTGTACAGCTGAGCCCCACACCCTTTTAAAGTCCCAGAGTATCTGCCAACTTTTCAAATCCCCCATTGACCTGTCAGTCAGCTGTTACACTACCACTTTGCAGCTCTAATAGAAAGCATGTGAGTTAGCCATTCCATGGAGTAAGGACTGATATGGTGTGTGTGTGTGTGTGTGTGTGTGTGTGTGTGTGTGTGTGTGTGTGTGTGTGTAGATCTTAGCCACTTCACTTCCATTATCAGTGCTGCTCCAGCTTCTGCAAGGATGACATATTAGTGCCCCTACTGGCCTTGCCTGGTAAGACAGAGACTCACTGAAATGCCCAGTTCCCACTCCCACCCCATCCCTAAAACAAAACAAGAAAAGAGGCTCTGAAAGATCTTTCCTCCCACAAACAACAATTTCTTCAGGAGAGTCTTATAAAGGCCATGAGTAGTACTGCACACCTTTAATGCCAGTCCTGAGGCAGGAGGATCACAATGAGTTACATACAGGTCAGTTCTATGGCAGGGTATGGTGGTGGAGGAATACTGGATGGCCATCTGTAGCCCTCTTATTGGCTTCCCTAGATGGCCTAGCACCCACATGAATTATCACAGGGCTGCAACTGTGATACTGTGAAGACATGCAAGGGTGGATGGGAGTGTAGAACTAACTCGAAAAACCAGGGCTTCACAGAAAAGGTTACAGGAAGTCCAGGCCTCAGTCCATACTGGGAAGGCATCCACAACCATCTTCACTTCAAGACAATAAAATCACCCGATCTGCCAGTGAGGCCTATGCAAAAAAGCTTCCTCTTTTACAAAAAAACTCCCAAGACCTAACCAAAGCAACAAACCAAACTCAAACAAAACAAATAAGTTTTCATTAAACCCTCTGGAATTTAGTATCTTTTAAAAGAATGTACACTGGGGTTTTGCTGCATGTATAATTTGTGTGAGGATGACCCCAGGAACTGAAGTTACAGGCAGTTGTGAGCTGCCATGTGGGTGCTGGGAATTGAACCCAGATCATTTGGAAGAGCATCTCTCCAGCTAAGAATTTGGTATTTTACTGGACCATACTTTCAAAAATACAATGTGTAGAGTAACAAATGGTATTCTTCTGGCTAAAAAGAAAAACAAATGGTTTTAAAACCCCTTTACCAATTTGTTTTTTTTTTCTTAAAAGAATGAAAAGTTAGCCAGCTTCTCCCCATGGCCAAAACCCTGAGGTAACTTCCCTTTCTTGGCTAGAAGAGTCCTGTGTGCAGTGGACTCTCATGACTATAGTGCCTTGAAGGGAAGAAATCACCAAGCCTCAAAGGTTTGGCAAGTGCCCAGTGACTCGGCAGGAGCCAGAGGCTCTTAAGTGTCCTCTGAGGTTGACTGGCTTCTTGCTCATTAGGGGTCTAGGTAACTCCTCACAAGTCCGCGGAAGGGAGCATGCATGACAGAAACATCTCCTGTTAGAAACCAAGCCAACCCCAAACAGCAAAATAGTGGAGCAGCGCTGCTCATTACACCACAGGCTGCAGGGGAAAGGAGACAGCTGGGAAGTGGATCCCTCCTGTCATCCAGTGGGACCTGGTGACTGAACTCACATCATCCAGCTTGGTTGCAGGCCCCTTTACCCACTGAGCCATCTTGACAGCCCATCATTTAGTTCTTAATTCAACTTTACAGAAACCCTTTCCTGTGTTTTCTTTTAGAGTTGGTATACAGTAAGTTTCTCAATAAAACCAAGTCCAACAGTACAGCTTTAAAGACATATTGGCTGGGTGTAGTTTACACCTGTAACTCCAGCACTTAGGAGGCTGGGGCAGGAAGACTGTGTGAGCTCAAGGTCAGTGTAAAACCCCATCTCAGCAAATAGATACATAAAATAAAGGCATCTAGGTCTAAGAAGCAGGAGGACAAAGGATACTTCTAGAGGTGAAAAACCATGGTTTGGATTTTTTCATTAGAGGTATATGGTATACATTGATAATCATCCCAGCACTTGGAGGCAAATTCAAAGCTAACCTGCACTACAGAGATCCTGCCTAAAAAACTAAAACCAAAAATATTTCATTAGCTCTTCAGATTAAAATTATCATCACAAAGTTATAAACTGTAACTATCAAAATCCTATGTAGATATATGCATGTACCTATACAATATATATACATAAATGCGTATGCATGAGTTTGCAGGTCAGCAGAGAACACTTAGTATTCTTCAGGACTTTCTGGTATTGCTATAATTCAGTAGGACTATAAAAACAGAATATGAAAGTAATAAAATCCTACTGCTTGAACCCCCTTTCTTTCCAAAAGGCCAGCTTCAACTTGAAATCCTCTGGCTTCAGTCCTGTGTGCTGGTCCTGGATGACAGGCACACATTGCCACACTTGCATCCTAGGCTTGATAAGGTTCAGCCAGAGTTAGGTACACAAAAGCTGTTTGAAGAACAAAAATCACAAATATACCCATAACAAAAATCACATTGAGGCAACTGTGGAGCAGAACACAGCCAAGGGACCCGGCAGGGGAATGCAGGAGAGGGACACGGCAGATCACCTTACACTCACAATACTAAGTGTTCAGTGGTCATCATAGCTACATTCTCCAAAACCACAAGGAGAAAAAGCAGAAGTGTGAGAAAACTGAAGGATGAAAACTCAAGTACTCAGTGTGCTTAGGACTAGAACCCAGGACCACACACCCACACCCCAATCCCAGGACAGCACTCAGGCTCTTCATAATGCACACCCTCTCCATGGTCTATTCATCTATCTTCACTTATACTGTAACCTGGGTACAAAGAAAACCTGTGCGCCAGGTAGAGTCCTATTACAATGGAGGTAATATGCCCACCTCAAGGTCAGAGAAGTATTTATAAAAGCAGCTGCTATGGAGCATGGCAAGTACAACCCTGTAATCCCAGCACTCAGGACACTAAGGCAGAAGCATCTCAGACCTCAGGCCAGACTAGGCTCTGATGGCATGGCAGTCTCAAGACATGTAAGAGATTAAACCAAAACACAGACCAGCAGCCTCTCTGGAGTGTAAAGGGAGTCAAACCCGAAAAGCATTTCTAGCTCTTCTCTGGGGAAGAGAAAATGCTCTGGGAGGGTGGGTTGGCTCTGCCCGGGTGTCTACACACTGCTGTAGGTTTTGTCAGGACATCAGATTAATGGAAGGTTTCGGGAGAATATGCTCAAGTGATAGCTAGTTAAGTGTCTTACAGGGAAGGGTCAGATTTCAGCTCAGTTTGTGGGTTTCTGGATTCTAAGAGGCATTTTTAGCACAGGAATGTTTGGTGGCTCCACCCCTGCAACAAAGCAACCACTTTCCTCTTGGGGCAGCACCTTCAATGCTCTGGGAAGCAGGGCCAGATGCACTTATATCACCCTGTCTTGCCTTCTAAGTTTTTATTTAATGTGTATGAGTGGTTTTACTGCACATGCATGTCTGTGTACCACATGCATGCAGTGCCCACAGACACCAGAAGAGGGTGCTGGATTTCCCCGGAAGCATAGTTAAAGTTCTGAGGAACAATGTGGGTGGGTGCTGGGAACATTCAGTGCTCTAACAGCTGAGCCATCTCTCTAGCCCAACTACCCCCACCCAAACAGCTGGTTACCTTAAAGGACACAGGGTTGTGTACTATGTGTGAGAGAAGGAAAGTGTGGGAGCTCACAAAGATTCCAGCTTGCGGCTTGTTTCCATTTGACTCAAGGTCAGAGACAAAACAAATCCTCACTCCCTTAAGCTGTTTTTGCCAGGGATTTTGTCACAACTAAGTCAGCAACATGCTATTTGCCATTACTGTTCTGCATCCAGGTCCTCAGAATAGTCTGAAAATTCCTCAACCCTTCACCCACTGAGCACAAAAGCCAAACAGGCAGTTCAAAGTAGGCAAGACACATGGTTTCCCAGAAGCAAATTGCCAGTCTTTATTATTTATTTTATTTTTTAAAGTAAAACTACTTACAGCAATGCAAGCATGAATAAAAGCTTGCTGATTCTGATTCTGGAGACAATTTAACAGACTCTCTGCTGCTAAAGGTATAGATGGACTTTCAGAGCATCTGCTTCATTCCAACATTACTTGTGTATGTCTTTGTATATTGCTTGGGATCAAAGGGTCTGCAAAATAAAAGAGATTTTTAACTTCAGGCTTGTCATTAGAAAAAGAGCAAGCATCTGCAACACTGACTGACAAGGAAGATGCAGGGCCCTGTGCCCATCTGTCTTCATAGTTTATTTGGCTTCACGGATGCAAACAGGTCACTTCAAGCATCAATTATTCTTAGTAACTGGAGGTTTTGTAGCAGTACTTAAGTGTCCAACAGAAACCGCTCTGTCTGCTAAACAATATCTTGACTGCAAAACTTCTCTGACTGTTGGTGGATCGACAATGGCATGGCATAGCCATTATCACCGTGGCAACAGTATCCAGGACTTATCAGAGGAACATTGCACATGGAACAGCTGGCTCTCGAGCAGACATGCCTCAGCTTCCTCTGGAGTATGCTTTTTCTGCAAGTCTGGTGTGCTCTAGGGTACCACCAACCCAGTGCAGGTCCAAGACTACAGATAAGTTGCATCCCACCAAATTCTGCTGGCCAGGATCCAGATCCATATGTTACCAAGTAAGAGCACCAACCATGTCTTGAGCTCTTCCAGGGGGTGAGTACATGTCAAGCAATATATAAGGTGGACAGCAGAGCAAGCAATGGGCCTTCTCATGAGTAACTCTCACTCTTCTGCAATAACATAAACAGATGTGCTTGTACATTTGGTGCAAGAACTCCACCCAGTGGCCAGCATCATCTGCTCAGGAAATCACTGACAGAGCATGCTTTTATTATTTGCGTGCATGTGCTGGGGATGGAACTAAGGATGTTGCTTACACTAGGAAAGCGCTCTACTCCTGAGCTATATCCTCACACTTTGTTTTCCGTTTTTAAAAGGGCCTTGCTATATGGCCCAGAGTGGTTTAGAACTCTTAAGTTCAACAGATTCTCCTGTCTCAGCCTCTAGAGGGTTGGCAAAGGCCATAGGAGCAACCCATCAATTTTCGAGTTTTGTTCAATAAACCTTCCTAACTCTGGTTACGTGGACAGAAGGGTTACCTGGAGGCCCAAAGCCATCCGTCCCACCGCTAGAGCACTTTATACTTTTCTAAGACAAAAGCATCATTCTAGAGACCAGGGAGATGGCTCAGCATGTAACGGCACCTACCTGGCAAGCCCGAGTTCTCTCTGGATCCCTTTTAAAACTACACAAAGTTGTCTTCTGACTTCCACTCCCACGCTGTGGCAGGCGCATGGACGCACATCATAATACACATAAAAATTATATGTTTATGCTAAAAATTCTAGAAAAGGAATCCCCCCTCGTGAGGCAGGACACGGATTGGCCGTCCACGGGGCTGGATTCCCAGGAAGAACTCGACATGAGGCCGAGTTCGAGGCTGGAGCCCCGGAAAGACCTAGACACGCCAGGTTCGCCGCTCATCTCAGCTGCCGAGGCGCGGAGGCCCACTACTTCTCCCGCCCTTGCTACCGAACGACTACCGGCCGCGTTACCGTAGCAATGAGCGGCCGCCAAAGGAACCGGAACCTACGTCTGGAAGTGACTCCTTCCCGGCATGCCGCGGGCGTCAGAAGCCCCGCCCAGCGCCGGCCCTGTCATCCTGGGGTATCCAGGCAGGCCTCCGACTGGAAAGTCGTCTTCCAGTAGGGTCAAAGCCCTTCAGTCCTTCTGAGTGACGCTGATGGACGTCCAACTTGTCCAATCAACATGCAAAGCGGTCGTCCACGCTCACTAGCAAGCCTATAGGATGCGGCTTCTAGGGAAGGCCACCCTCACGGTCTGGGCTATGTGATTGGTGGAATCGAGTCAGTATTGTCCAATCACGAGACTCGGCCCAGAGCCTGTCCAATGAGAGTCTCCGGTGGGCCGGCCAGGCACCACGGCCAAGGTAAGCCCAGGGCTAGCCACAGAGGCCGTGGGCAGCGAGCGGGCATGAGCGCTTCCCTGAGCCGGGCGGCGGCGGCTCTGCTGCGCTGGGGGCGCGGTGCGGTCGGTGGCGGCCTGCCAGGGGTCGGCGTGCGGGCAGCGAGCTCTGGCGGCAAGGCAGAGCAGCTGGACGCGCTGGTGAAGAAGGACAAGGTGGTGGTGTTCCTCAAGGGGACGCCGGAGCAGCCCCAGTGCGGCTTCAGCAACGCCGTGGTGCAGATCCTGCGACTGCACGGAGTCCGCGACTATGCGGCCTATAACGTGCTGGACGACCCGGAGCTGCGGCAAGGTCAGGCCGGTGGGATCGCGCGGCCAGGGCGGGGTGAACTTGAGCAGGGGCTCCAGGCACCTGGACTGGGGTGTCGCCTTACCTGGGGACGAGCCGTCTCTGGCATCATCGGAGATGGGTGGTCAGTAGCATGACCCCCTCACTGGGTCGACGGGGGAGTAGCTTGCTTAGGGGGACTCGCAGTGAGTATCCTCGACTTTTTGGCACACTGGGGACAGTTTGAGGGTTTTGGAAGCCAGCGGTCTACTTGCTAGGTACCTGCGTATGTGGGGAGGAGGTTTCAGGCCCTTGTGTGCCTAATGAGGTCAAAGGCTGGCTTGTAATGTTTAAGGCTCCGAGTGTCAGGGGCTGTCTTCTTGCTGCAGAGAGGGTTGCACCATAGTCCAGCTGGACTCACGTTGGGATCTGATTTTGGGTGAAAGACACGAACTTTGGTTTTTAGATCCCATAGCACAAAAGGGCGGTGTGTGAGAGCTGGGCCTTGAGAGAGTCTCAGCAGAAAGAGGAAGACTCAGCGACTTCTGACCCCCATCAGATTAATAAAGTGCCGCAGGTTGGATCCCAAAGGGCAGAGGATTTTAAAACAGCCAGACCGGTGGCTTTTCACCGGCCCTGAGGCAAAGAAACTGGATCCTGATTGACAGGATCTTAGTTGGCATCCTCGATACAAAGTCCCAGGCACCATACTCAGTCTGTTTGCTCTTAGTGGGGAGGAGAAATGCCAGGCACATGAGCCTGATTCTTGGCAAGAACTGGTTAGGGTAGTAATGGGAAAGCTGTTCCTGCTCCTCCTGCAGAGGGATCTGGGGAAGCCTGCACTTCAGTTCCAGGGACTGAGTAGCAGCGACTGTCCCCGACCCCCCCCCCACACACACACACCTAGTGCTCTGGTTTGATCACTCTGCTGAAAGAAGACTTTTCTATGTTAAAATGGAGTGTTCAACGTTTGACATTACCGACTATAGCCATTCTTCACATGGGTCTTCTTTATGATGAGGCAGGCTGGGGCTGTGGAGAGCTTGGTATCTTCTGTGGCCTTAACTGCATTTCTTTCTCAGTAAAGTGAACATTATGATACCAAACCTGGCAGAGTCCATGAGGAAATAAAAATTATACGTGGGCATAGTAATTCAGTGTCTGTAATTCCAGCACTCTGGAGGCTGAGGCAGGAGGATCACCACTTCAAGGCCAGACTGCACTGTATTGTGGGAACTCCCCCCATTCCCTTATACACTGTACATAATATCATCCTACCAGGAACAGAAGTCACCCACTAAATGGCAGCTACTTTATTATCAACCTTGATGATTTTCAAAGTACTTTTCTCCATGTTGTGTAAAGTAGTTGGCTTTATGTTTTCTCTTTGAGATAGTATTAGTGGACAGAACTCTTGGGCCAAGCAGAAGGAAATCAGGTTAATGCTACCAGGAGTAAAGACAAGCCATGCATTATGCTTAGAACCCTGTGTTTTTCTCCTGAGCTAACACTGGCTGTTTGTGAGGCTCTGGGGTTATCTAGCTCAGAGCAAGCTGTAGTTTTGGGTCAGAGGTGGCTCCTTGCTGGGGAAGATAAGCACCTACCCTGCAGTCTGAAATGGGACCTATCCACACTTGCCCTGAAAGTGTGTCTCCTGGCAGACAGTTGTATTGTGCATATCCTGCTGAATATGAAGTCTAAGGGTCTTTGGTTTAGGGTTAGGGTTAGGTTACTCTATGTAGTGTAATTGCAGGTAAGTTATAACGGAATACAGCTAATATGAGACTGAAAGCAAGGAGGTTTGGGCCTCTGATCTGTGTCATTCAGTGCCCAAATGAGAGAATTTAACCCTTCCATCATCATCATCATCATCATCATCATCATCATCATCATTGACAAGCTGGCCCATAAATCACTGTATAGATCAGGCAGCCCCAGAACTTGAATTGATCCTCCTGCCCTTCAAGTGCTGGAATTACAAGTGTGAACTATCATGCCCAGCCACAACCCTTGTATTTCTTGACTGTTGAATTCATTGGCTTGTTAATTTGGTTAATAAGTATGCTATCCAAATAATTAAACATGTGTCTCCTGTGGCTTAGAGAAGGGCTGACATTGGACTGGGCAGGGTGATGTGAGTGTGTTCCCCCAGTGGAGCCTTTGTTAGCCAAGTTAGGCCTTTCCAGTGTGGAGACTCTTCAAGTTGTCACCTATACCCTGAGTCTGCCAAGGGTGGGCAGGCAGGCAGGCAGCTGGCTCATTTTCGCTTTGCCAGGCAAGGCGGGGCCCTCCTACCTGTCCTACTGCAGTGCAGGGCCTCTGTAGCACAGGCCCTTCCTTTTCCCTTGTGCCAGAACTTTATAGAGGGGCCTGTTTCTCACCCAGGGCCCAGGAAGTGTGATGCAGAGAGACCTTCTACTTTTATTACCTGGGGTGTACACAGCCCACAGCCATGGGGCTCCTGAGGAATCCAGGGCACAATGCAGCCTCATGGTTCCTTGGGCTTGCCACTGCTGGCATTGTGAGATCCTGTCTGTCTACACACAGCATTTTACCCTCTGGAGGGCAGGAGGCTTAGGCAATATTCTGTGATGCTGGGAATGCAGCGTGAGCCAGGCAGGCTTTCTGTGACTGCTGTTAGGCCTAAGGAGATACTAAGGTGTCACAGTCATGTCACAATCACATCACAGACTCATCTGTGAGTGCTCTGTCAGGCTTGTGTTCATCTCCACGTGTCCCTTACATCAGGAACATTGCCTGCCAGATTAGGAGGTTAAATGTTAATGAATACATAACTTTTACTCCATTTTTTCTTGTAAACTTTTAGACACATAAGCTTATGTGACATTGCCATATGCATGTACATTACATAACAGCTGACCTAGCTGTCACTTTGGACATGGCAGTGTCTTGGTGCTGGGGCATTTGGAGTCTACCCTGCTGGCTGTCATCTCCTATGGATTTCTCACTGGCTGTCATGCATATTAGAAGCTCTTTGAATCTCACTGTGCCCTACCTCTGAACTTGTTTTTCCTCCTGCACCCTTCTCCAGGACTCTTCCCCACAGCCTGTAAGGGTTTATGAAGCAGCGTCTGAGCATTGAAGGCAATAGTGGGCTGCTTACTACTCCGGCGAATATTGGAGGTTGGATACTCAGTTGTGTGTGTGCCCTTCTGTGGGCCAAGCCATGTGCTGTGGCTGTTCTGTACCAGCACTTTGGAAATTGTAATAGTCAGTGTGTGAGAGATGAGCAGAGCTGTTTCCCTTCTCCCAGAGAAAGAGTCTGGAGTGGAGACAGACTTTTTCTGTGAAAGACCAGGAGGTCTGTGGGCGCCCTGGTCCCCATTTTATTGGTTGCTCTTTTGTTGGAGGCTGAAAGTAGACTTGGATGCTGTGTAATCAATGAGCAAGCTGAATTCAATAAAACTTTATTGAACAAATTCAGGCAGAGGTTTAGCTTGAAGCCAGCTTGCTTCCCAGGCTCAGAGGGTTCGTGTAGGACAGAATGCATGTGTAAGGTGACAACATGGCTTGTGGTGAGGAAAAACTCGGAAGCTGGGATCCTGGCCTGTTAGTGGACTGGATTAGCAGGCGGTGGGTCAGTTGCAGGGTAAAATTATACTGTGTTTACACAAACTCTATCCTGGTATACTGGGCATGACTAAATATCAGAAACACATTTGGTCAAAAGTAATATGGCACAACACTGTCTGTAATACCAATGTCAAAGGTTTAAGTCAGTCCCATGTACCATGCACACATGTGCAGTGAACAATTAGTAGCTGTGGGCAAGATAAGCATTGGGGAGGTGGGTTCAGAGCTGGCTTTAGACTCTGGAAACCTTGACGCTGTCTGGATCCACCACATGCTAACTCTATGACTTTGAGTGAGTTACTTAGCCTCTCTGAACCGTAAGGTCATTCACCAAACATGAATAATTATGTCATGCTTCTGTAGTGGTTAAATAGGGTTATCTACAGAATACACTTGGGAGTATGAGGTCTCTGGAGATGCTACTTTCTTACTACTGTGTAGAATACCCAGCTGTGTCATTCCTGTTCTTTCCCCATGCTTTCTGTTTACTCTGTTGCTCAGAGGAGCACTTATGTGACAAATAGAGCAGAAGCCCCTTGATGAGAGGGTGGTGTTAGTGGTACAAGCACATCCATAATCCCTAGCCACAGTGCTAGGAAGTAAGTCATTTCACCAATTACATACCACTTGGTCTTCTCAGTAAATCTGCAAGGCAGCAGAACTCCACCATGCAGCCAGGAAAACAGACTGGGGGACTGTACCTAGAGGTCATGGGGGCTGTACCTAGTGGCCCCCTTGCTCTGCCTCCAGAGCTGGGAAATTACAGCATGTGCTGCAACTATGAGCTCTTTTCCATGGGCTCTAGGGCTCAGACTCAAGTTCTCATGCTGCAGGACAGCACCTTGGGAACAGAGCCATCTCCTCGGCCTGGGAGTATTGTTTGCTTGGTTTCTGCTTTTTGTTTTTGATAGAGTGGTGATATATGAACTAGGTCCCTCAGCTTCTCAGCTCCCATGCTGGTGTCTCTATTTAGGGTGACTTCCGGCCAGCACTTGGTCCCGAGTTTGATCACTGTTGTAGACAACATGATTAGCACTAAAACCCATTCTTGGTCTGATTCTCTAGTTTTCAGGAGTTCTTACCTGACTGTCACTAAATAGTGTTTGAAAAGTAAGTGGGAAGTAAGTAAGCCATATTTAAACAGTCCTTATGGTCCATTTTAGTATATAAGGTGTAGATAGATAGTGGTCGAGGAAGTGGCTCAGAGGTTAGGAGCACCAGCTCTTCTTTCAGCGGTCCTGAGTTTAATTCCCAGCAACTGCATGGTGGCTCACAATCATCTATAATGAGATCTGTCACCCTCTCCTGGTGTGCAAGTAGAATACTGTATATATACCTACATATATACATACACACACATAAGTCTTTTTTAAAAAATGTATAGACAGTGGTCTTTATTACAGAAGTTTCCCACTTTACTCCCTAAGAAGAGTCAGACATCACCTGAACTATTGTAGCTCATAAGGGCTATGGCTTATACCTGTAGATACAGCACTCTGGAGACCAAGGCAGGAGTAATTGCAACTTGAGGCTAGTGTGGGCTACATATGGCGTTCCAGGCCAGATTGGGCTAAAACAAAAGCCTCCCAGCAAGCAACAAAAAATGATCCCAGTGACCCATCAGTCATCACGTGGCACCGTGAGTACTGCCAAGATGCTGCTACTTGTCCTTGAGACAAAGTTCTTGAAATGTCAGCCATGAGGCAAGACAGTGTGCAGAGTAGAACTGTGACAGTGTCTGGTCTGAGAGCCACCTGTAGGCAGCCAGGTGATGGGTGTTCTAGTGGAGGAGTCCCGGTAACACAGGCCTCAGTAGCAGAGCTTCACATGTGAGGTGAATGAAGTCAGGGCTGGGATAAAGGGAAGTGCTCAAGAATGGCCAGCCAGTCCCGCTTCTTCCACCATGATGTCCCTGGCCTGATGAACTGTACTCGAGGGCACTGTGAGCCAAAGCAAACTGTCTCCTTCGGAAACAAGTGAACAATGGTGGTGATGGACAACAATTCATTCTCCTCATCTCAGCAAAGGTTTTAAGAGTTCAGTGTGCTTTGGGATGGTCATCAGGCAGCAGCAAATGTATTTCATTTTGATATGTTTCAAAGCAGTGAGACCTCAGCAAAAGTAATCAGTGTTTCCTGTAGAGGAAAACAGCTCTGAAACACAGAGACTGGAATGGTTCAGTCCAAGAGACTCATGGAGCTTGTATTTAAGTGGTTCTTCATTCTCACACCCTGCCCCAGTCATAAAGGTAAAAGATTTGCAACTGATCTATAGGCTGTTGGTACTTAAGGATGAAGTTTACAATGCAATCAGAAAACAAATCCACATGACCCATGTAGTCATGAGTAATTGTTTAGGGTTCTGTGGCACCCTACATTAGCATGATAAAGCCTTGGATTCAGCAGGTAGTTCAGTGTGTCCAGATCCTTGATACTGTGAAGGGTGGTAGGATTTACCCTCTTCAGTGAAGTCCAGGCCAGCCTTAGCTCAGTGCTGATTTTACATTACAAGCATGGGCCACCACGCCCAGGCTGTGACCATTTCCAAGTGTTCTGCTGTCTGGAGAAGCAAGATAAATGTTGTGACTAGGGCTCCCTCCAACTCAGTTATTTTCAGCAAACCTAACATTTTTTTTTTTTTAAAGAGACAGACAGTAAGTTTTAAAAGGAAAATAGATTGTCTCCTGAGACAGTTGTGATGTAACTCAAATTGGTAATTTTACTTGGAAAACAAATATTGGGTGATATAATAGTAAGCACAAATTTGTCTTCCTAAAAGCCTATTGTGTGGCTAGTTTTTAGATGTGTGTACTATTGTATTATTTGGAAGCACCTGCTCCTTACTTTATATGTTTGTATGCTCATCTTGGTCATTTAAAAACACTGGCAGTAGTATTTATACCTTTGTTAATTTGTTTGTTGCTGAATTGAACTTAGGGGCTCTCACCTATGCTAGCCAAATGCTCTACTGCTGACTATACTCCCACTTCTTCCAAAAATTTCCATTACATTTATTTTGTGTGTGCAAGTGCACAGACACATACACAAAGACTCTAATACCAGTCACTAATCATCATGAGCTATATACCTATGTCTGTCACCAGATTCTGTAGAGCCTATCCAGGGAGCTGAGAACATGGGGGGTTCAGGAGTTGTGGCCATAGGCCAGGGGTTTTCTGTGCCTCTTGGTAATCTTCAAAGCATCTACTCAGCATCTTGAATGTAGGTCAGCAGTGGTCCTCACCACTTGGAGCTGCAAGGAAGAAGATAGAGGTAGGGTCACCAATCAGCCAGTGAGTTCAGATGGATCCACATTTCACAGCACATTTGGGAATAAAGCCATGACAGTTCTTTCCTGAAAACATAACCTGTGTGGATAATTATAGCTTTGCCTGTTTCATGAGCCTTGGTTAGACAGTGCATTCCCTGGCTGATGTGTCAGTGTTATACCAAGAGCTTTACTGATTGTCGTGAAAATCTCAGGGGCTGAGGGATCATGTGACTTGTCAAGTAATATGCTGTCCATTTGGCTCTGTCCAGGATCAGGGTGGGGCACCAGGGAGAGTCCTGGATTTCTATTAGGAGTGGGAATGTAGTGTGTGTGGTGGAAGATTTCACGCCCTTCTGATTATTTCAGTGATGCATCTCCCATCTCTTCACAGGTATTAAAGACTACTCCAACTGGCCTACCATCCCTCAAGTGTATCTCAATGGCGAGTTTGTCGGGGGCTGTGACATTCTTCTGCAGATGCACCAGAATGGGGACCTGGTGGAGGAACTGAAAAAGCTGGGGATCCGCTCTGCCCTGATAGATGAGAAGAACCAAGACTCAAAGTGAGGGCTCAGGGTCCTCGCTGAGCAGAGCGCCCTCTCCATCACAGTCGCTGCCCGAAAAGCCTTACTGAGTCCTGTTCGGTTGCTGTGGGTGCTTGCATTGGGCCTCCTGGCTTACAGGAAGGCAGGTGGCTTTAATTGGTCCTTGGCTCAATACCCTCCTGTGAACTTCCTTGTAAGCACTGCTCTGTAAATCAGCCTTGTAATCTGGTGTTGCTGCAGTAACCCGAAGCTGTTCTCAGGTTGTCTTTTGTTCTCTGCCTGGTTCAGGAGTCGATCCTGACTCTTGTTCATGGATAGGGTTGTAAAGATGACAACCCCTCCCCCGCTGGTGATTTTGTAACTTCTTCTATAAGGGAAATGATGAACAGAAAGGAAAATGTGATGGCTGCAGTGTTGTTGTTTTTTAAATAAATTTCCAACACAGACCGTGTGTGTGTGAGTAATTAACCCAGCAAGTATAGATCTGTAGGATGTCCAGGGCCAGTGCCTAGTCTTTGTCTTGTCTTCCTTCCTTTTTTTTCTTTCCTCTTTCCTGCCCTTTGCTTCTGACTCCTGCCCCCCCCCTTTCTGTTTTTCTTTCTGTACAGCCCAGGCTGGAATTGACATCGTAAACTTGAACTTGAGATCCTCCTGTCTCCACCTTCCAGGTGTTGGGATGTGATCCATCTGCCACTGTAGTGCTGAGAATGAAATCCAGGGCAATGTACATGTGTAAAGACAATCACTTTACCAATGGAGATACAGCCCAGATCTTACCTGTGTCCTCTTATTTTGATTAATTAACAGTGACTCTCATTTTCATCATTAGGCTACTCTGCAGTTCCTTCAGGCTACTAGGGAGTGCAGGTGTAGTGTGTGAGTGTGCCCTTGAGCCAGATGTGACACTGTGCTGGAGGGATGTGGCCGTGAGAGGGAACCCCCTGCCCACTCTTGGAATCTGTGCCAATAGCTAGCTAATGGGGAGCAGGCATCAACTGGCCTCTAAAGCATTTTCTTTTTCTTGAAATGGGGTCTAAGAGGAATTAATTGGAACTGTGTCCATTTTCCAGAATATTGTCTTGGTGGGGCTTCTCCAGGGCTGATCCATCCGGAGGCTGATGTGGAGGACCTGACTCCCCACCCCCACCTGTGGAAAGGAAGTACTTCTCTCCTAGTGCGTCTGGCTCTGCCAGAAGCCACATTTAGTCTTCAGGAGCCAGACAGCATTGTCTAGAATTGTCACAGATGCAGGAAGAGACTGCCTTTTCCCATGAAAAAGACACAAAAAATGAGTATTGGCTGCCCAAAAGCTGGTCTAGCGCTTTGTGTATTTAGTCATCTTTAGCTCCACTGAAGGGTGGATGGGCATCCTGCTAGGCTCCCAGGGTTTGGGATTCCCCAAGAAGGGGAACAGGAAAGCTGCAGACCAAGGCTGCCCCTTCCCCACCTCACTAGGGACCTGTGGGCCAGAGCAGAAGACAGCCTTCAACAGTGAATAACTAACTTCAAGGCTTTAGGGAGAAGAAAAGGCTTGTTAGTCTGTGAAGGTTTTAGTTGCTCATGCAGCTAAGCCTGCATGGATCCTCACAGGGCTTCGAACCCCTGGAAGCCCTTTGTTCCACAGGTAAAGAAGGAGCCATCCCTGAAGGGAGGCTGTGCTGGCAACCATGTGCTCTGGGAAGAATACCATTAATAGATGACTCTCCTGCCTGAGCATGAATGCCAGGCTATGGGTCACACACACACATCAGTCTGTTGGGGTTGTCCCTTGCTGTCACACTAGCTGTAGATTGGGATGCTTTTCAATTATTGCTGCTTTTGATTTTTCCCTAGATCTGCTTGTATTCCTTAAGGCTCCTTTGGAAAAAACTGAAATGCTGAAAACCATTTAGCAAAACAGCACTGTAAGCATCCTCTCTATAATATTTGCTGGTCCAGAATAGGCTGCCAGGGGAATGATCTGCTCGAAGCTGTGAACCAGTGAGATCCTATCAGAGTCACTCAGATTGTGCCCACTTGAAGCCCTGTAAGAAGTGTAATGTTCTTTCCAGAAGTTTATTAAAAATGCTTATGATTTGCATGCCTTTACCAAGTAGAAAATTGAAGATGTTATCTCATGTGGGTCTGAATAACTCCATGGTCTATATAATTAGAGTTCACTGTGAAGATTAGGGACATACAAGTTTTTTGTACTAACAGCATCACATCCAGCCCTCTAGGAACATTAGATAGCTTCACAGACATCTGATGTATGTGACTATATTGGATTTTTGTCATACTTTTCAAAACAGGTGGAGTTATACTGAGTAAACTTTTTTTTTAAGATTAAAAAATTTTTAATTATATGTGAGTATCTATGTGGGCACTGTATGTGTAATATAGGCACCTGAGAAGGTCAGAGCATGTACAATTCCATGGAGCTAGAGTTAAAGGCAGTCGTGAACCTTTAACTCATGCTTGGGTTCTGAGAAACCAAACTCAGGTTCTCTGTAAGTCACTCATTTGTGACAGTGGAGCTATCTCTCCAACCTGAGAATGAGCATTTTTGTTTCAGGCCGTTTTTGTTAGCTCCATTTTTGTAACTGGGCTTCCTTTGAACTGTATCTTTTATAAGTATTTTAGGATACAAAGTAACTTTTTGTTGTTATTTTGTAAGTTTCAACCCCTGACCTGTTTAAGGAGCCCACAATTCAGCACATACCTTCTGCTTCATTAGCCTTACTGAATTTCCTTTTGGGTTGGAGTCTGGGACAGCCAGGTAGAGAGCTCTTGTTCCCCTTTCTGGGTAGTATATTGAGATAGCAGGGTGAACTGAGGAGTCAGATCCCCTAGTGGCCGAAATAACAACTGTCACCCTCAGGTGCATATATCTGAACATCTAATCCCCAGCTGGTGGCACTGTTTGACAAGGTTGTGGGACCTTTCCGAGGTGGAACCTTGCCAGAGGAAGTGCAACACTGGAGGTGGGCCTCCAGGCTTTATAGCTTGGCTACTTCCTGTTCACTCTGCTTGCTGAATTTGGATATAATGTGACTAGCCAGTCTCCTGCCTCTGCCACGACGCCTCCCCTGCTGCCTGCCATGCCCTCTTCTCTACCATGATGGATAGCATCTCTCTCTAACCGTAAAGATGCTTTGTCAGGATATTTTTATTGTAGCACTGTAGCACAGGGAAAAGAAACAGGCATGCAAGCACACTTTTGTAGTACTCATGGAAATATATAAACAATGACTGAAGATCCTTTCTCCCTCATGGACAGATTAGGAAGGTGGTATAGCCGGCCAGCCAATCAGCACAGGCCAATAGCTCACAGGAGCACTCTGAATTTGTACTCTTTGTCTTTCCCAGCTCTTCAGCAAGCCCCAGGTGAAAACATTCCTTTTCCTGTTTGATTGACAAGCACAAATGCTATATCTACCTCAGACTCAAAACATGGCCATTTACAAAGACTTGGTGTGTGGTTATTCTGTTTGATAAGGACCTTATATGGGCCTTCTGATTTGCCCTCATTTGAAGGTTTTAAGGGTATAAAGAAGTCTCTGTCTGGTAGTGGAACATGGTTTATGTAGTAGAGTTTCTAACACACAGGAAGCTCTGGGTTCAGTTTCCAGCACCACAGTAGTGCTGCTTATCATCACAGCATTTGAGATGTGAGGGGGGGCAGACACAGGGATGGACACCAACGACGACACGAACGGAAAGAGATTTAAGGTCATCCTCACTGCAGAGTGGGTTTGAGACCAGCCTGTGATACATGAGTGAACATGGTTATTATCTGGTGGCTGCAAATTTATCTTGGGAAGTAAATGTCATGATTGAAAACTTGTGACCAATGTCACAGTGGAGTGGCTTTGCTGCTGTGGGGGAATGGGGAGATGTGCTGGTTAGGGTATTTATTTATTTATTTATTTATTTATTTATTTATTCAACTTGACAAAATCTGGGGTCATGGGGAAGAGGACATCTCAACTGAGAAAATGCCTGTAGGAGTCTGTGGCAGCGTTTTCTTGATTAATGATTGATATGGTGGGGCCCGCCCACTGTGGGCGGTACCCCTGGGCAGATGGTCTTCGATTGTATAATAAAGCAGACTGAGTGAGCCATGAGGAGCAAGCTAGTAAGGTAAGGAGTGTTCCTCCAAGCTGTCTGCTCAGTTCCTGCCTCCAGCCCTGCCCTGACTTCTCTCCGTGATGGAGTGTGACCTGGAAGTTGTAACATGACATCAACCCTTTCTCCCCATTTGCTTTCAGTCATGGTGTTTGTCACATTAAACAAACAGAGGCCAAAGGCACTTCACAGGTGGACTCTGTAAGATTAGTTTGATATATGGCCAAAGAAGTTTTTAAAAATACGTGCCTTTCACATTACAGTAGACAGTCTCTAATGAGTGGAAATGTTGGGCTTTTATCATATGGAGTTACTGAGAAGAGCGCTTTAACCCAGGGGCTATCCCATTTTATCAGTAGCAAGAACTGTGATACTGGATTCACAGCATCCTAACAGTTTCCCCACGGATACATTTGCGTGGAAAATCAAATGTGGTAGAAATGCCTGGTGATTTCATGATATTTTGTGGGAAATACTTCCAGATGACTGGTGTGTCCATCACTGGTGCTCAAGGATAGTCTCAGCAGCCACGGACAGGGAACCCTTCCTGGAGAAGGCACCAGAACCCTCAGTGGGGCGCTCCCTTCCTGCTCTGGTTTGGAGCTGGTCTGGGCTCAGCTTTCAACCATGCAGAGATCAGGGTTGGTGTAAGTGTCCAAATACTTGGAATCTGAAGGAGAGCCGCTGCTCAGAGGTAAGCTGGGAATATTTCTCATTTCTCAACATCCTGGCTTTTTAAGTTGTAGATATGCCTTGTGTAAACTCCTATGAACAATGGTGGTTCTCCCTCACTTCAACAAATACCTGAACTGAACTAGCGGCGATGGGTCTGCTTTTGCTCAATTTTGGAGGTCCCAGGCCATGAGTGAGTAGGTGGCCCTTTCGCTCTGCACCTTTGGCAAGGTAGTAAGTATATCATGGTGGGGAATGTGTGGTGGAGCAAAACCAAGTGACAACATGAGATGGTTTCATAGTCTCCTTCAAGGGCACACTCCAGATATCTGAAGAGTTCTCACTAGGCCTATCATCTCCCTAAAGTGCCACTTCAGGGAGAGAAAGTCTTTACCACACAGACCTTTGGGTTAATTGCAGATCCAGGTTGTAGCCTCTGTAGAGCAAAGCACTGGGCTCTGAGGTGAGAGCAAGGGATGGTGTTCAGACCACTTGCTTCCAAACATCTGTGTGTGAGATGCCTTGTGAATGTGTTACCTGGGACCTAGCAGATGTGCTTGGACTCATGATCTTGAGATAGCAGATGGTCCTGGTCCTCTGGGTGGGTCCTGGCCAAGGGTCATAGCAGGAGGAACAGGAAGGTCAGAGTCAGAGGGGACGTATAGCAAGTAGTAGCCTTGAGAGTGACAGAAGGAGCTATGTGCTGTGGACTGTGGGTTGCAGTCAGCCTATAGAAGCTGGAAAAAGCAAGGTGGCGTGTCTACCGTGCAGCCACATGCTCCACATGCAAAGAGCACAAGCTTTAAGTTTAGTCTAGCAAAACTCCTTTTGGACTTTAGACCCCTACTGTAGAATGAAAAATTAGTGTTTTAAGCCATTAAATATGTTATGCTAAGAAACTAGTGCGGCCGATGCCTTAGTTTTTATGGTGGCACATGGTACAGCAGCTGGGTTAGAAGACATGTTATTGAGATTATATGTTTAATTGACTCCTCAAAAGATTAGTGGATATGAGAGTAGCTCCTCTTTAGCTGGACCCCACAGAGGGTCCAGTGAGTGGCAGGCTGGAGTGTGAGCCTTGATCTGTGTGCTGTAATTTGCTCTAAGTACCCAGTTAGATGAGTGCACCCTGGTCTGCCTGGTGGCACAGCTCTGGTGAAGGGCAGGGGAGTAGGCTCCCTGGGGCCTATGAGGAAAGACTCTTGCTCCATTGAATCTATCTTTATTTCCAAGAGCCAAAGAGGTCACTCCCTGGTCACCCACGGCCAAGGACTTGAGGAGATAGAGGGTCCCAGTGTGGAATCCACTACAATGGATAAACCTGGGGTAGGTGGACAGACCGTGAGCAAGTGTGATGCCTAGGGAAAGGCACCAAGGCTCTGTACGGTGTATGTGACCGAACCAGAGTCTTCATGGTCTCCTCTAACATTCCAGACTGCAGGAAATCTCCAAAAGGTTGTGGAAGGCCGGCCCGCTGCAAGGCTCTCCCTGCATCTCCTCTCTGACCTGGCCAGCCTCCCCGTTTCTATTTCTGCCTCACAGCCACCTGTTGCCTTGAGCGCTAACTTCTCACTTCCTGTCTACTCTCCCCCCTGGCCCTCCCCTCCCCCTCCTTCCTCTGCCCACCCCAGCCTTTCCTTTGTCATGGCCCCCACTCCTAGCAATGTGGCCAAATAAGATCTGTGCTTCCATAACCCTACCCCTTCGAATTTTAAACCAGCTAATTTTTATTTCATTGAAACAATGCAAGCATATAATTAACCAGCTGGTCATAGTCTAATGATGAAAACCAACAGTCCCCTGCCTCTGACCTTTCGTCCCAAGAGTCCACTCTCCAGAGGCTCTCAGTTTCTGTTGCTGAAGCTGTTTCTTCTGCCCTTGTAACTCAACACTGTCATGGCGTTTTCAGGTGATGACTGATTTTTTTCTACGATGTAGTGGGTAAAACTTAGTGTCTTCATTTCACAGCCAGTCTATTCTACTTCTGATTCCCACTCAATTAAACAATAGTGTTTGCATTATTTGCAGCTTTTATTTTTTTATTAATTAATGTATACATTTTCTCCTTCTACCATGTGAGTTCCAGGGATTGAACTCAGGCCATAAGTCTCAACAGCAGGTTCTGTAAGGGCTAAAGTTAGCCTGTAAGCCCCACTTGCCCAAGGACAGATAGCCAGGTCTTTCGGTTCTGAAACATTTCAGTGGCTTCTTGTGAAATCTGCCACCTCTAATCCCTGGTAGTCAGAGTTTAGATCTCTCAAATTGATCCTAATTTTATCTTTCTTCTCTTCTTTTCAGTCTTTGGATATTGTTCTCCTTAGGAAACCCTCTCTGATTCCCTCTTTCCATCCCTCAGATGTCTGCTGTGTGTCTCTTGGTGCATGGTCCCTCAGCCTCAGAGGAGACACTGCTGTCACTCACTCTGGGCTTTCAAGGATGTGGCCAGGGTGTTCTATAAGCACTTGGTACTTTGCTTCTGCTTCAGACCTTGTGATGCTTCTAGGTGCTGGAAGGGATACTTGGAGGCACATTCAGTTGTGTTTAAGTGGGAAGGAGCCCAAGGAGGCTGGGGATCCCTGGGTGAGTCATATGGGTGGAGCTGTGGGTCTATAGTTCTTTTAATGGGCATGTGTTCTTTTAGAGATCCTGTGGCAAAATAGTTTTCACAGTAAGGGTTTCTGGGGCTCTAGAGAGGAATGGATAGCCACAGGGCTAGCATCCACACCTGCCCATAGGACCAACAGAGAAGACGAGGAAACACTGGT
>PVIH01007083.1:72452-104221 GCA_004025045.1 Sigmodon hispidus
TCCCCTCCCCTCCCCTCTACTTCTTCTCAACCATGTTTTAAGTAGCCCAGGCTGGTGTCAAACATTCTGCAATCAGGGATGACCTTGAAGTTCTGATTCTCCTGAGATGACAGGTACATGTCAGTCACCACCACGTGCCTGCTTTATGCAGTGCTGAGGACATAATCCAGGGCTTGGTGCACACTAGATGTGCACTCCAACTGAGTCATATCCCCAGTCTTTGGATGAGAGGATTAGTTAGGACCTTAGGGACTGCTCTTTATACCACCTTTGATGGACAACGGGACCCTTAAGAATTAGACATGTTGGCCTAAAATTTGACTATAGGAAACCTACAGAAATTATAAAGGAAATAAATCAGTTTAGATGGAAGTGGCAGAAATATTTCAAATATCAGGACTGAATGTAGTATAGACCAAATAGATTGTCAAGGCTCTTTGACTGCATCCATGGGCCATTGCTTATGGCTATTACTTTCCCTTGGAAAATGCAAAGAAATGCTTTTTTCACTGTACACGGGGCTCTGAGAGACCAAGATTTGATTCACCCCAGTTCAGCTTAGTGAACCAGAGAGACTTTATTGGGGTTATTCATATAAGTATAGATACCTCAGAGCAAACGGGTCACCACAATGTTTGCCCTGGCATGGGCAATGACCCATCAAAGCTGTACCACCCGGAGCACCAATTTTCTTCTATACTCTATCACACTCATCCCTAGCCCAGGCTCATGACGCTGGAAGGTGAGGGTCTACGGAGTGCCAGAAAAGAGTTCCGCCTTCTAAGAGAGAGTGTTAATAGACAATTACTATGACCATAGATCCAGCCAGCATTGGTATGTTGCCAATGCATTCTGTAGGTGCAACCACAGGACTCTATTGTAAGAGGTTCTGGCCTGGACTTTCCGGGCCTGGATCAAAGGTTCGGACCCACTCTGAGCCCCACTTAGCCTCAAATAATCACACAGGCTTATATTATTTTTACACTGATTGACCCAGGGCCCAGCCATATAATTTGCTAACTCCTTCATCTGAACCCAACCCATCTTATTCAGCCGTGTGGCTCAGTACCTTTTCTCAGAGCAGCATTTCAGCTCTCTGTGTCTGCTGCTGTCTCCTCATTGTGTCTCCGGCGGCTCTGCCTGGCATGTGTACTGCGTCTGTTTCTGTTCTTTCTGTACTCAGAGTTTTCTTAGCTTGGTAGCCCCGCCCACACTTCCTGTTTGTCTTTGGCCAATCACCTTTTATTAAACCCATAGGCAGGACAAATATTTACATTACCAGCATAATCCTACTACATTTCAGCTACATGGTGCTGTTGTCCATGTTCTGCCTGGAAGAAAAAATTCAGCCATAACACTCATGGCCAAGGAAGGTGGCATGCAGAGCAGAGCCAAGAGCCTGAGTCATCGGGAAGCCATCTTAGGATGCAGGACCAGCTTTTACCCTTTTCTCATTACTATGACCAAACACTGGACAAAAGCAATAAAAGGGAAGGAGGGCTTATTTCAGCTCACAGTTTCAGGGTATACCATCCATCACTGTAGGGGAGCCTTGGTGACAAGAGCAGTGGGTGACAGGTCACATTGCACCCACGGTCAGGAAGCAATGAGTGATAAACGCCAGACTTGGCTGTCTTCCTTCCTCAGGCCTCCTGCCCAAGCGATGGCACCACCCACATTCAGGGACCTCTGTCCTCAGACCTCTCTGGAAAAGCCCTCATAGACACACCCAGGCGTGCATCTCCTAGGTGATGCCAAGTTCAAGTAAGCTGACAAGAAGATATGGAGCCCATGCCTATTGACCTGTCTGTCCTCTCTGGGCCACTGCTGGACTAGAAGGTGACATCATCTGTGCACATCTCGCCATTGCATCCTAGGAGTAGGAAAATGAGGCGAAATGTCATTGTTTCTTCAGGCCTTTGGCTGGAGACAAACTGTATCTGAGGAATTGCATCTGGGAGCCCCCACCCACAGCTTGGTTCTGATTTATCTGATGAGCTCCTGGACCAAGGATCAACCTAAGCTTGAAGCCATAGTGGGTTTACATTTGGGTATTGTAAGAGAGAGCTTAGCTTAGTCAATTTTGTACATGAAAGGGATATAAATTACCATGGCTAAAGGGTGAGTGGGTAATGTTACCAGCTCCAGAGGTGGGTTGCTGGGCTGGGCTGGGACCATGGCTCTGTTGGTTTAATGCTTGCTAGACAAGCCTGGGGACCTGAGTTCAATCCCCCAAACCAACGTTTAAAAAGCCAGATGTGGTGGCATGTTCTTGTAATTACAGTTCTGGGGAGTCAGAGATACATGAATCCCTAGGTCTTACTGGCTAGCTAGCTGAGCTTACATGGCAAGTTCCAAGTTATTTATAGACTACATCTCAATAGACAAGATGGACAGTGTCTGAGTAATAACATCTGAGTTTGCCCTTTGGCCTCTACATAAATATGGCTGTGTATACACCTGCAAACAAACAAACCAGACAGTCTCATATACACCTACAAACACACATGCCACCAACACCAGACAGTCTCATCAATTGCATAAATACATGTATACTTTCCCATTCAGAAATGAAGTCTCCTTTCCTGATGCCAACTTGTGCTTTGAGCAACAGAAACAGCAGAGGCGTGGGTTAAGACTAACTCATAGGAGGCCTCCCAGCTGCTGCCTGGGCCTCCTGGAAAGCTTGCTCATGCTACAGTCTTTTTAGGAACCCAGCTGCTGTGGCTGAAGCAGCCCACAGAAAAGTCACATGCACGAGTGTGGCTGCCAGCTCCAGCTGAGCTCCCAAGCTGACAGCCATTGCAGCTCCTGTGTGCTGTCTTTGACTCTAGCCTTGATGGTCTTCAATGGGATGGATCCCAGCTACCATGACTTGAAGCACACAGGAGTATGTATGAACAAGGATCCCTGGCTGAGGCCCGTCAGCCTCTGTATTGTTTCTTTTTCTGGACACTGTGTCAGAATGCCCAACAGAAGCAGGGGAATTGAGGGCAGGGTTCATTTTGGCTGACAGTGTGGGGAGCACAGCCCTCATGGCAGGGAAGAAACGGGCATGGCAGCAGGAGTTTGTGGCATGGCTTTTTCACATGTTGAATGATCAGGATACAGAGTGCTTACGGTAGAATCAAAGCCCGATTCGTATGCTCCAGGAGCTTTCTGGGTAAAGTTTTCTGGAATCAATTCTCAGTCTACTATCTTTCTTTGCTTTGTTATTGCTCTGAGTAGACTACCTCTGGCTAGGTGCTGCCCTCCTGTCAAATTGCCCCATACTTTCTGCTCTTGATTCTTGCCTGGGATTTCTCTTTTATTGATTCAGTGGGTACAGCCATGTCACATCCCCATGGGGAACCAGTTTTCACAGAATTCAGGACCCCAAACTCCTTGCCCTTAAATTGAACATTTTTGATTTTGTGTTCTGGGCATTATCTAGAAAATTAAAGCTCAGAGAATTAGAACCTTTGGCAAGAGATGCCCCAAGTTTTAAGCCCTTGGAAATGGCCTATTTCAAACCCTGGCTTTTTAAATCAGGGCAGAGATGTGAGCTCTGGAAAGCTGAGGGCCCAGCCTGAGCAAGGACTTCCGCTTCTGTGAGCTTTCCTTCATACACTGCTGTCTCTAGGGCAGAAAGATCATGCATACTCAAACACCGAAGTTTATCTGCTGGCTCTGGGGACTTCACCCTCATTCCCTGGGCCATGATCATCTCAACCATGTCCCAAGGATAATCTTTTGTAAACTTTAGCAAAAGCATTTCCATTTTCTCTCTGTGTACATTAATTTCCTTCTTGCTGCCTGCTCCAGGGGAGCCAGAAGGCTCAGTGCCCAGGGCAGGAGAGGGAGGGGAAGTCCTGGTTTTGAAAGCTTAGACGAATCAGGCTGGATTGGGATTCCTTTGTCTACCTTCTTAGCACATCAAGGCTAAAGCCTGCAGGCTCGAGGCATCCCAGTGGACAGTGTGTGAGAGAGGCCGGGCCACAGGGGAGAGTGGAGTCAGGGAGCCAGGAATCTGTGAAGAGAAGGAGAGGGAAGGAAAAGAGGGCAGAGCTTGGAGAATTGTGGGAGGGTGGAGGAAGGCCCAGAGGTCAGCTAAGAGCCTCTTTTTTTGAGTTTTGAGTTTTTCTCCTGAGATGGAGGCTGGCAGAGAAGGCAAGGTTATTCAGAAGGCCAATATGGCTGTTGATTCTTCCTTGGAGCCTCTGGAAGGTCCAGCCAAGGGGACCCTGAATGTTAGCTTTTTCTATAGTGATGTAGAGACTGAATGAACCCCAGCATGCTTGTTCTGGGGGAGACAATTCAATCTATTGGCTGGCACTTGCTGAAGTCCCCAAAAGAGCAAATCAAGACCAAGGACTGTGGAAGAACCTTTGAAATAGAGTGGAACAGTGATTCCTTCCCTGTCTGTCAGACATTTTGTCACAACAACACACAAGGCAGCACAACCCAAGATGTCTCAACCCAATGGACCAGGGATAGCTCCCTCCGTCTCCTCTGTTCCTTTCTCCTGCCAGCTGATGCGAAGTGTCTCTCTGAAGAGTCCCTTCAGTGGCCTTTGCTGCTGATCTCCTCCGTCACTCCATGGTCCTTCCAGGTTGGAGGCAAGACAGGAAATCTCCAGAACCAACTTCCACTTGTGGTCATGAATAGAAACTTTAAAAGATCATTTTTATGTGGTGATGGTGTGGGGCCCAGAGCAGATTGCCAGGCAGACAGCAGGCCCTTGGAGGCACCTGGTGGTTCTAGGAAGTGCCCTTGAGTGTGAGTGGACTCCATTCAGGGAGGAGCCAGCACCTAAGGGGAAGCACCTGCCATTCCAAACATTTTCTTCCTGGGAAAGGGCAATTTACAATAATAGAAGAGTTAGTCTCCAGGTGCAGGTAAACCTTAACAACCACTGCTAAATGTTGAAACATCCCTAGAATTCAAAGCAGCCAATGAATTCATAACAGGTACCCTTAGCCCAAAAGCTTGGACCAATCCCAGGACTGTAACTGCAGCTCTGAATCCCTTAGAGCCCTTCCCCCACAATAAAACCCTTGCCTCACAATGCTCAGAGTGTTTCCTCTGTGACCAAGCTAGCTTGTCAATAAAGAGATTCTTTGCTGTTGCAGCAGACCAGTCTCTTGGTGATCTTTTGGGCATCTGGACTCAACAATGGTAGTATACTATAATCCCAGCACCCAGAAAATGGAGACCTTATGGATTCTTTTTGTTTGTTTGTTTATTCTTGTTTTTCAAGCAGGGTTTATGTAGCCCTGGCTGTCTTGGAACTCCATTTGTAGAGCAGGCTGGCCTTGAACTCAGAGATCCATCTGCCTCTGCTTCCCAAGTCCTGAGATTAAAGGTGTGTGCCATTTCTGCACAGCTAGGATTATGAGTTCTAAGGCAGCCTGAACTATATAGAGAAATCATGTCCCCAAAGCTAATAAAACCCAAACCCTTTTTGAGCATGTAGACTTACTGGAGATAAAGGACAAAGTGTTAGAATTTGTAGAACCCCTATTCCTGAGGCTGGGGTCAGGTTTAGTTATTTCTAAGTGTGAGGACCTAACTTTGGACCCACTAGTCCCAAGTGAAAAGCCAGGTACAGCAGCATGCCTTGAAAGACCCCAACCCCAAAACAGCCTAACCAGTGTAAATTTTCCACAAGGCCAGTTAGCAAGAGGTCAACATGAGGGCAAGCCTCATTAGATCCAAGAATTGCCAGCTGAAGGCCATTTGGCCAGTTAGCAGGAAGTCAACTTGCAGGCAAGACTCAATAAATCAAGGAATCGACAGTTAAAAGCCCTTTAAAAAAGATAGAAAGGCCACAAGATGGTGAAGGTACCGGGAGTGCTAATCTTAACCCAAACCAGATGTTCGTGGCTTCTCCAGGATAAAAAAACTTTACAACCTTGCCCCTTAGCTGAACTTTGTATATGATTTGAAGCCTTGCCCCCTTAGCTGAACTTTGTATATATTTCAAAGTAGCCAATGAGATGTATGTTGCTATGCCTAAGCTGATGAGACCCCCTTTTCCATATAAAAGGGGACTGTTCTTTGTGCCCGGTGTGCTCAGTTAGCTGAAGCTGCTGATCACCCGCAGGCACCTGTGTGAGTATTAAAAACCTCTTGCTATTTGCAGTCAGTGGTCTGTTGTCGGTTCTTGGGGCCGGGGTCTCTAAGGGTCTTTCAGCCTCAATCCCATGTCTTTCTGCCAGATTCCACAGAGGCCGAAGGTGGTTTCCTCCCTTGTACAGAGCCCCTCACTAGCCTCCCAGAGACTGACTTCCTCCAGTGAGTGTTCTGGCCACACCAGCAGAATGAAGTTTACCTCCCTAGCCCCAGGAACCTGTTTCTCCTTCCCAAGTCTGCAGTTATTTGCTCAGCCCCAATTTTATTTTATTCATGGGGCAATTTAAAAGCAGATTGAACATAAAGTTCCTTTTCTGCCATTACTGGGGTGGCTGTGCCCAGAGCCTGGGTTAGGCTGTACCCAGAGCCATCTGCATCATCTGAAGCATCTGCACCTGTTCTTGGGTACCTGGGGACAGAGAGATAGCTCATCTTAGATTCCAGCTCAGGTGTGGCTCCAAGTAGCAAGGATAGTTCCCAAGGGCAAAGTCTGCCCCATTCCACAATGCAAACCCCACTTTAGAATGTTAGTGCTGATAGGATTCTATCCTAGCCTCTGAAGCCAGGCCCTGCCCTGAGTTCTGACTTCAAGCCCCATTTAAGAAGAATTCCCATGGCCAACTCTCTCTCTTGATTCCTTTCCTCCCCAGCCCTCTCCATTCCTTTCTTCTCCTTCCTTCCCCTTTTCTCTTTCCTTTTCTTCTGTCTATATTTCTTTATTATGATAATAAAGTCCTTCTACATAGAAGCAATCCAATGTCTCCTCCCATGTCGCTGCCTCCCACCATGCCTCCTGCATCGGGGCATGAGGTTTCTCTATTCATAGACATCTGCCAGCTATACCGGGTAAACGTGCTATTGTATCACACCAGGTCAAACATGATCCAGCAAGTGCTCCCAATGACCCCAAGGCTTCATGTATTCTAGGATGGCCCCAAACTTCCTACACACTTGGGGATGATCTTGAACTTCTGATCTTTCTGCTTCAACATCCCAAAGGCTGGCATTCCAGGGTGTGCCACCACGCCCAGAGATGGCCTGCCACACCTAGGCAATCACTACCAACAGGGCTGTCTCTAGCCCTACTTTCAAATTTTGAAAAGATAGGAGTTCTCTCAGGAGAACCCTGGTACCCTTTGCATTTGTGAGGTACCAGGTGTGTCTCAGACACTGTCAGGGGCTGGGCAGGAGTGGTCCCCCTGCTCCCCGTGGGTCTGGTTTTGTTCTGGGATGGCCTGTTGCATGATGTTTTCTTATCAATGCTCCCAGCACATCTGCTCATGTCTTGTCACAGCCATTTTACAAATCATTCAGCTCTGGCACACAGACCCCTTGAGGCAGAGTCACAGATTGTGTCTTTGGTCTTTGCCACCTTTTCTTTTCCATCGACCCCAAAGGGGTTTACAATCCCAGTGTGGCACGGGGTGAGGAAGTGGAGGAGTGAACACACACACACACACACACACACACACACACACACACACAGAGGTCACCCTCAAACCTCGAAGGTCAGCTGTGTGCTGGTCTCCAGGGTACTCAAGTAAATAGGGCATGCTCACTTTGCTGTGAGCTACAACCCCCTCTTCTCTGAGGTAGAGGACAATGTCTACCTTCTGCTACCCTAGCTAAGGTCACTGGTACCAGAGTCTGGACCCATTAGCAGTCCACGAAGAATCAGCATCAGGCTGCTGGCTGCAGGCATTTCAGCATTTCAAATGCGCACAGAAAGGACTTGCCGGCCTCCCTCCTGAGGCAATCTAAATGTTAGTAGATTGAAATCCTCAACCACTCCGGTCTGCTAACAAGAGGAGTAAATCACCTTTGTGATACCAATTATGCTGCCTTAATAGCATCCTGCTCGCGGAGCCCCATGCCAAATAAACCCGAATACAGTCCCGTGGAGTTTACATCATCCATTCTAATGGCAGTCGCAGAAACTCACAGTGCTCCCCACAGGCAGAGCAGGGTTCAGGCTCCAGACGGGCAGCTGAGTAAGAAGGGGGTCAGGCTTGGACTAGCCTGTGATGGTTCCGTTCTTATTCACACACTGCCTTCATCCCCACTCATTTGAATATTCAGGTTCTTTTTCCAGCTTGGATGGAGGTGGTGAGGGCTGTGGGTGAGAGACTGGGGAGGCTACAGAGGGAGGCGAGCAGCAGCCTAAGCACGGAATACAGGGCTATAGGACTAGGGAGAATCCTTAGGGGCTCAGTGCCAAGTGATGGGGAGGAGTTAGCGCAGGAGGGGGTCAGATCTTCGCAACCGTGGTGAGTGGATGTGTTATTTTGGGGGTAGAAGAAAAAAGCATTGATGAGCAGAAGGTAAAGTATGGATGGGCTTTCAGTGAGGCACTGGGGAGGGGAGAGTGGAGTGTGGGGATGATGGGGCTAAGGAAAGGAGTTTGGTCTGAGCAGAGTTTGAGAGACTGGCTTCCATTCTCCATTTAAGAAGGCGGGACTCCAGGGCTGAGAAGACACACTAGGAACAAGTCATGGAGAGCTGTGTAAGTCTGGGGCACTCCGAACCATTTCCTCGAGATCTCAGTGGTCAGGAGGGCCTCATGGACCCAGAAGGCAGGTTGGCTGACACTCCCAGAGAGCCTGAGGCCTGCCCTAGCCTGTTGTCACACACTAGGTGGTTTGTGTTTGTGAAAGATAGAAACTTGTCCATTTAGAGTTCTGGATCTCAGCTTTTGGAGACAGAATCTCATTTTGTAGCCTAGGTTGACCTGTAACTTGCTAGGTAGCCCAGGCAGGCCTTGAACTCAAGAACCTCCCATCTGGTTCTCAAGTGCTGGAATTGCATGCCCAGTAAGATGTTTTCTTTATAAAGTTCCCATCATCAAATATTTTATTATAATAATAGAAAATGCATAAGGACATTGCTAAGTAAACTCGTTCATCTTAACCTGGGGTTCTTAACACGTTTCTAATGTGGACCCTACTATAGTATGGTTCACCTATTCTTTTATATAAAACCCTTGAATTATATTAAAATTATTAGAGGCTGGAGAGATGGTTCAGTGGTAAGAGGGTACTGCTTTCCCAGAGGATTGAAGTTTGGTGCCTAGCTCTCACATGCCGCCTCAGAACTGCAGTAACTCCAGTTCTAGGGACTCTGGCGCCATCCCCTGGCCTCTGAGGGTACTGCGTGCATGTGGTGTCCATAGATACTTACATCCAGGCAAAATTAACATATCTTTAAAAATTAAGTTATTAAAATACAAAACTATGTAACAGGACTATTAACATATGTATCTCTTTATTAACATCTTAGATAATCAAGCCTGGTGGAATCCGATAATTTCCATAATTTTAAACCAATGTAGCTGATCTTTTGAGATGTAAAGCAACATGGAAACAGCTGTGGTTTCTACTGGAGACAAATTCAGTTATTGCAAATGCTATTATATTTTGTCACCTATGGTGTTAATGGAAGAATATGCTAATTTTCAATGAGCGATTATGGAAAATAGGAATGTATTCATTTTTCTATCCACATTCAGGTCACCCTGAGATCTGTCTGTGAACACCGAGGGTGAACACCCTCATACCTGCACTTTGCGGGACCTCAGAGTATTTGCCAATGCAGGCAGGATTCTGGGCACCAGCAGCCCTTGCCATTCTCTTTGGTAATGGAAGCATTATGGGAGTTTGCTGCTGAAGTCTTACTCCCAACTAACGTTCCAGAAGCTCCAGACAGTCTGAAGTGATCCGCTTCTCAGTATACGACAGAGATGGCTGGTGTCAGCCATTGCCCCTGCCCACTCAGTCATATGACATGGGGCACAAGTGACACATGCCATTTCAGGAATGCACAGGAGAAGCCCTTTATAACCATTCTTACTTCCCAGGCTGCTAACATTGAAATGACTCCATGAGGGATGGCTTCTGAAGTGGGTGGGGTTCTGTCAACCTGGACCTCTGAGTGGTGGCTCAGACCCCAGCCCTTGTGCCTCAGGTGAGACCATGGCCTCTGCATGGTAAGTTGCTTGGTCATACAGTGGCTTACCAATAGATGCTGTAGGTGTGTGTGTCGGGGCGCGTAGAGAGTGTCTTCCATAGTCTTCCTAAGTGGTATAATCCTGGTCATGTTTCCTCAGCACACCTGTGTGGTCTGGACATAGGGCACACTGCACTTCAGTCTTTTTTATTAATATTTATTTTTAATTTTTTAAATGTGAATTGGTGTTTTGCCTGCATGTATAACTGTGTAAGGGTGTCAGATCTTGGAATTACAGACAGTTGTTAGCTACCACATGGATGCTGGGAATTGAACTCAGGTCCTCCAGAACAGTCAGTGTTCTTAACTGCTGCTGAGCCATCTCTCCAGCCCGAGTCTTTATTTTTTTTTTAAACAATTTTTATTTTATCTTATAAAAGTATGAGCATTTTGCCTGCATGTATGTCTATGCACTACCTGCATGCCTTGTGCCTACAGAGGCCAGGAGAGGGTGCTGTACACCCAGCTCCTGGAACTGGAGTTACAGATGGTCATATGTGTAAAATGCTGTGTGAGGGCTGGGAGTTGACCCCAGGTCTTCTGGAAGAGCAATGATCTTAATTGTAGAAGCAGCCATCTCTCTACCTCTGCCTCACATAATGTTTGAGCTTTTAGTCAATCTCATTTCCACATACCTCATGCTTTCCCACGGGGGAGAAAAACTCCATCCAGCCTCCCTGGTTGCTCAGTCACTCCTGAGGGAAGACAGAAAATGGCTTCATGGGTTGGTCAGTTTGGGTCAGACGCTTGCAGCCAACCAGTCCCCTGCCTGGAGTCATAGGGTTCTATGGCCAAGGTAACTTACATCAGGAAGGAGTTATTTGGGCTTATGGTTCCAGGTTAAGGGTCCATCATGGTGGAAAGGCATAGAAAGGCACACTGGTAAGGTGCAGACATGGCAGCAGGAACAGGAAAACAGCCAACCAATCCCCTGCCTGGAGTCATAGGGTTCTCTCCAGCCATGTGCCAGGCACCAGCCAGTGCTGTGACCTCTGAAGAAGGGTCGAATGCCACAGCAGCTGCATTTCTGAGACTTGTTCTTTGCAAAGTCATCTACCCTCCTTTTGACTGGCGATCTAAATTAAAACAAGTCCCATCTGAATAATTAAAGCCCTGCTCACTTAAATATCCTTTAGATCTACCAAGCCCAGACCATTGATCTTGTGACCCTCACAGGCCGTCTGAATGTGTGGTAACCACCCTTAGTCTCCAGTCTGTGAAATTAACACAAAGGACACACACTTCTGTGAGGTTTAATTTGCAGAAAAGTGACATGCCTCTGCTTCTTGACTCCTAATGGTAGAGCTGTTCATAGCTCAGACCATCGCTCATTTCTCTTCAGTACCTCCTGGTGAATCCAGCCTCAGAGCTTGGAACTAGCCACAGCCACAGAAGGTGAAGGTCAGTTGTGAGGTTCAGGCCGGGGCTGGGGGTGGGAGGCTTTCTGCCCATTGTCCGACACCTCTCATCTCTCTCTACAAAAGCCTGTCAGTTGCCTGTGTTCCCAAAGATAGCTTTTTTTGCGGGGGAGAAGTAGTACATACTAGTTTCTCTTCTGCTGCTGGGATAAACACCATGGCCAAGGTAACTTACATCAGGAAGGGGTTTTTTGGGCTTATGGTTCCAGGTTAAGGGTCCATCATGGTGGAAAGGCATAGAAAGGCACAGTGGTAAGGTGCAGACATGGCAGCAGGAACAGGAAACTGGGAGCTCACATCTTCAAACAAACTGGAAGTAGGCAAGGCTTCTTCCTCTCAAAATCCGGCTCCCAATGACATACTTCCTACAGCAAGGCCACACCTTTCAAACCTATCCAAATAGTGCTGCCAGCTGGGCAATAAGCATTTAAATACTGTAGCCTGTAGGGGGGCTTTCTCATTGAACTAACACAGGGGCTGAGGTCCAGGAACTAGACAGCCTGTCCACCTTCTAGGGCCCTGGCCTCCAATAAATGGTTGTTTCCTGAACTGGATTTTGTGTGATGACATTGGCGACAGCTGCGAGCTTCATCCCTGTACAAACTCACCACTCACCCACAACCTTCCCATCCCTACACTCTAGAGCATCTGAAGCCTAGAGATTTCTCTGTTTGCTTTGGCTCACATAACTAATGTTTTCATCACTGTATTTTTGAACGTGGTGTAATTTATGAGTTGCCTTGTTAGGCTTCTATAAATACATCAAGCTGTTACCATGCTGGGACATGAAGTTTGGGCCTCACCTGTCTCTGCCCTCTCAGGCCATGGTCCCTCATATATGGCTATAAAATACTCCATCATGTCTCCTCTTTGAGATAAAAGTTGGTTTTGTGGCTATAGCAGGAAGCCTGCCATTTCTCTCCAAAGCTGAAACAATCCGTGAGGTCACTTTTGCCTCTTTGCTGGAAGGCCAGTGGAGAGGATGTATGTCACTTTGTGCGCCAGCCTGCTGCCCTGTGACAAACTTTTTTCTCTAAGAGTTTATCCTGGGCTGGTCTGTGGTGTCCCTCAGTGTCCCTGAATGGATCAGATTTACTCTCTATCTCTTAGCTTACTGAGATGTCCTGTGATTCCTAGCCTGTGGTGCCATTTTGTTTATGCTCTAATAAATAAAGCTTGCTTGAAGATCAGAGAGCAAAGCTAGCAGAATTAGCCACAGAGGCCAGGCAGTGGTGGCTCACACTGTCCCCACCAGCGGGACCAGAAAGTGGGGACCCGGGGGCTGGAGGAGAGGCATGAAGGAACAAGAGATGTGAGAAATTGGCAGCAAGGCAGTATTCTGATCAAATTGTAACTTTTTTATTTTTCTCAGGGTGTTTATATAGTAAAGAGGGACGTGACAGGGCAGAAGGGTTGCTAGGTAACCTAGCTGTGGAATGTCTTAAGTGCAGGTAATTTGCGCAGGTGTTCCGACAGGAAGATAAAGCTATCCCTTGCATCTTAGGGCAGGTCATGTAACTTCTGGTAAATGGCTAAGGGAGAGAAACAGAAACCCATAAACTAAAATGCCTAAGCTAGAATGACTTAACTAAAACTTACGAAGGCTTTGGCTTCCGGCACACACCTTCAATCCCAGCACTTAAGGAGGAACAGGAATTCAAGCCATGCTGGGGTACAGGAGATTGATCCAGTCTTAAAGAGAAACAGTCAGGAGGTGGAAGCTCACACCTTTAATCCTAGAACTTGGGATCTCAAGCCTTTGATCCCAGTACTTGGGAGGTACACACCTTTAATCCCACCACTTGGAAGGTGAAGACAGGAAGTATAAGGCTGGGCAGAGAGAGGAATATAAGGTGGGAGGAGACAGGGGCTTGGCCCCCCTTCCAGCCTGAGATTCATTAGAGGTAAGAAGTCTCTAGTGGCTGGCTCCTTCACTTCTCTGATCTTTCAGCATTTACCAGCTATCTGACTTTGGGTTTTTATTACTAAGACCAATTAGAATCCTCACTACTCTAGCCCAGCTCCTTCATGCCTTTTGGATGGCCCAATAAAACTGAATCCACACCTGGCCTTTAAAATGGCCTTTTCCAATGGAACATTTACCAAATGTTTATTGATTACCTAAAGTCCAAGGATCTTATATGGTGACGTAAATGCCACATTCAGGTTCTGGAATCAGACTTTCTACACATTCTTTTTGGACCAACTTGGGACCTGACTCTGTCAGGTATGTGGTTACAAGGAACAGCATGCTCTAGCTTCCCCTTGACTGAGAGTTCCATGAGGACTGGAGTGGCTTGCTTTCTGTTGCTGTGATACAATACTGTGACCAGAAGCAGAGAGGAAAGGTTTATTTGGCTCACATATCCTGTTCATTATCCATCACTGAGGGAAGTTAGAAGGGGCAGGAGGCAGAAGCTGAAGCAGAAGATGTGGAGGAATGCTGCCTGCTGGCCTGCTTTATTTACACAGCTTGGCTTGCTTTCTTATACAACCTAGGAGTACCTATCCAGGTATGGCACACTGTAGTGGGATTATGTTACATTATAAATAATTGTCCCACCTACTGGTTTAATAAAAATGCTGATTGGCTAAAGGCAGACAGGAAGTGTTGGAGGGGCTATCAGACTAAGAAAACTCTGGGAACAGGAAGAACAGATCAGAGATGTCAGAAAGATGCCAGTGAGATGCAGAGGAAAGAAGTTGAAAAGCTGCTGAGAAAAGGTACCGAGCCACATGGCTGAACAAGATAAGAATCCTGGGTTAGTTTAAGAGCAAGAGCTAGCTAGCAATATGTCAAAGCCATAGGCAAATCAGCATAAAACTAATACAAGCGTCTGTGTGTTTCTGTGGGATAGAGGGTCTAGACTATAGGCCAGACAGGCCAGAAACTTATTACTACAGCACACGTTCCAGTCAGATGGGCTCTCACATCAGTCAGTCAAGAAAATGGCCATGCACTGGTGTACAGGCCATTTACCAGATTGAGGATCCACTTTCCCAGATGACTCTAGCTCATGTCAAGTTGGCAGAAGACTAACCAGCACAGGGGGATATCTGCCTCCACTGGCTGACTTTACAGCGGGGTCCAGCTCCACTCACCTTTCCCATTAGGTGTCTCTCCACTTTGCCATTGGTTGGCACACAGCTGGTTACTGAGCCACTGACTCCTTTGTAGTTGAGTGGAGGGAGGAAGACTCCATGCTGATTGCAAGAAGCCCAACTTAATGTGAAAACATGAAGCTCTATTCCCACTGCTGAGGTGGGATATCTTTCTGTATGCTGTGAATATGCTTTATTACCATTGGTTAATAAAGAAGCTGTTTTGCCCTATGGCAAGGCAGTTTAGAGGCAGGTGGGAAATCCAAGCAGAGATAAAGATGAAGAAGGGCGGGGTCAGGGAGGGACAACATTGAGACCCAGTGGAGGGGGATGAGAATGCTGAGCTGAACCAAAGGTATCAATCCATATTATTGCATGAATTTTAGTTAACACATAATGGAAACCCAAAGCCAGATATTGGGAAAAAAGCTGAAATATCAGAGAGAGAAAACAGACCATAGGTAATTCTCACCCAGCCAATTTCTCAGGCTGAACTGGGTAAATGCTGTCTTCAAGGGTCCTCAGCTTTATTGGTTGCTTCTGCAGAATGCCTGAATTTCTGCTTTTCCTGCCTTTATATCTTCCCCACCCAGCTATTTCACTTCTAGTTCAACTGTATATCATAATCCTAGAGTTAGGAATAAGGGTGTGAGATACTACTGTTTGTCTGGGAGGCCTTGAATTCACAGAAATACAGAAAGATCTCTCTGTCTCCTGAGTGATGGGATTAAAGACATAGGTCACCACTCAGACATCCCCGGTGATGGGATTAAAGATGTGAGTCACCATTTTCTGACCTTCTTGGCTTGACTGTGGGTGATTCTGTTCTATGATATTCCAAGCTAATTTTTATTAAATATATATCACCACAGCATGTGGCTAACCATAAATAGAAATATGGGTTAGTTTAAAGTATAAGAGTCAGCAAGTAATAAGCCTGTAGCATAGACAAAACAGCTTTTAATTGTGTGATTATTTGGGACTAAATGGCTATGAACTGCAGGTCGGGACCTTGAGGCTAGGCTGGGCCAGAACCTTCTAACTATACATTGTTCTGCCATTTATTCATTTGAAAACAAGAGCTTAGGACAAAGTGTGGAAAAAGTACACAAGCTTTATGTTCCAGGATAATAGATGAGTTACCAAAACAACCCTTGAACACTATGGTATAGGGTGCAGAGAGCAAGAACACCGCATCGCTGACACTTCCTTTTCCGGCTTCCCGCTTTCCTGGTCTCTCCCACCATACTTGATTTCCAGGACAGAGACTCCATGATGTGGCTCTCATCCTACAGAAGAGTGTCCATCTCCTGAGCTTCTACCTGAACAATAGACATGGATGCCCAGTGTACAAACAGCAGCTGCACACTGAGTGTGATACCTCAACCCTATATGTCCCACAGAACTTTCTGCTCTCAAGGCTACCTCATGGCATAATTTTGTCATCTTTCAAAGCAGGGACTTCAGTTCTGAGGCAATTGTTGGCTGATTATCTCCTTAACCTGCTGTTCAATACCTCCTTGGCTAGAAGAGGCTGGAAGGCTGCCTAATGACATTTTTATAGCCTGGTGTTGTGCTGCTTCATTAAACCTCAGCGATGGTCACATGCATTGTTCTAGCTACCCATAGTGGGGACACCCTGTGATGAGTCAGGAGCAGGTGATAGCAATATTGTCAAGTCAAAGGACAGATCTGTGGAGTCAGGAGACATCACAACTCCCTGCCACCATACAGTCAAAAGAACTAATGAGGGTAAGGTTGCCATCTGAGGCTGGGCTGCTCAACGTGGCAGCCAGGGGTCACATGTGATGTGTTGTGACTGTGAAATATATCCTGGAGTTCAAAGATGTTAGTACAGAAACAGAAAAAACACATATAGCTTATCAGTATTTTTAAGCGTGCTGACATGTGAAACAATGTTTTGGATGTGCTGAGCTTAACAAGTAGTATTTATGTGCATTTCATTGCATCTTGTTTTTTGGGGAGGGGATTGTGGGTGCTAGAAAACTTACAGGGTATACAGTGTTTTTTTTTTTTTATTTCCACCGCACAGTTATAGTTTAAGATCTTATAGAGAGTTGGTGGCAGTGGAATGAGTGTATGTGAATATGTGTGAATGTATATGTGTCTGCATTAGTGTGTGTGGCAGTCTATGTGGAAAGAGATAAATATGTGAATGTGTGTACATGAGTGTGTGTATATATGTATCTGTACCTGAGTGTAAGGATGTGTGGCATATGTATGTATATATATAAACATATTCATATGTAAGAATATATAATTGGATGATATATACATGTCTATAAATATTTTAAGAGTATACATGTGTGTGCATGAATGTGTATATATAGGAATATGCATATGTATATAAGTTCATGGGGATTGATATACACATGTGTGGAGAGTGTTTTCTGGTTAACTTAAGGCTATGAACTTGACACAGCCCGGAGCTATGGGAGAGTCGCACCTGAGGGATTACCTAGTTCAGATTGGTCTATGGGCATTTTCTTAGTTGATAACTGGTACAGGAGGGCCCAGCCCATTGTGGGTGCTGATGTCCCTAGGACAGTGGGCCTGGGTTATATAAGAAAGCCAGCTGAGCAAGCCAGTAAGCAGCATTCCTCACGCAGAGCCTGGGAGGAAGCAGTGTGCAAGGGTTGGTTGTGAAACAACCCTTTGTTGCTGTGGTCTCGGTATAAGGTCAAGACACATCCATTACCCCAGCCACGTGCTTATATAAAAGATCATATTACTTCAGGGCCAGAGCCCACACATGGCTCCTAAATAAAAAGGCTCAAGGAGGCTGATGTCACTACTGGGTTTTCTTTCTCTCTATATGAAATATTCCAGTTTGTTTACCCAGAGCTGGGAATGTGCCAGACACTGACGTGTGCCAGGCAAGAGCTCTATTGCCAGCTACTTACATGTCTAATAAATCTCTGGCTATACATGGCTTGGATAGTTCTGCCTCAGTAGCCAAGAGCCTCACGGCTGAGTGTCCCACAAATGCAGTGAAGGTCATACATGGCCTGGCTGTGTTGTGAGGAGCGGGTGAGACAGGGCTTGTGCAAAGCTGACCATGGCATAGATGAGCAACACAGGTCACTTCTCCCTGACCTCTCTGGTCTGTCCCTGTTCAAAGTTTCCTAACTATTCTGATGTAATAGTGCTCTCCCATGGGATTTCCTAGACAGTCCTTGGTATTTGACAAGCAAGCCAGCATGGGCTATGAGCAGTGACATTATCACCACTGCGCTCCACTAGTCTGTACAGAGATCTTCACTGTGTTGTTTGGCCTTGACAACTCAGTATGTATGCTTGCATAGTGGGATGAGTGAGGCTGGGGGGCTGATTCCCAGGCAAGATGGAAGCCGTGTGTCCTTTGTTCTCTGGACTTAGAGTCCAGATCAGCAAGGTCACCGAAGGAGATGAAGAATAAGACTGGAGACTCTTGAGAAGGAAGCTGGGGTGGGTCTACCCATCAAAGGGTGCCGCGGAACTTCACTTTGTTACTTTAATTAAACCTGGAGATCATTTTTTTGGCTAGCCGACAAGCCCTGGCTAGCCAGCAAGCCCTGGTTAGCCAAAAAAATAGGGATGTAGGGAAAGTATCCACTTTCCCTACATCCACAGCATCGAGATTTCAGACCAGTGATGTCACATAGTGCTGGAGATCTGAACTCAACTCTACCAACTGAGCCACCTCCCTAATCCCATGTGATGGACTTTAAAGAATTTAAGAATCTCATTCTGGGAGTCAGGTTGGAGCCGCTGCCGTCGCCATGACCCGCGCGGTAACCAGCGAGAGCTTGCCCGCCGGAAGAACATGAAGAAGCAGAGCGACTCGGTTAAAGGAAAGCGCTGATATGATGGGCTTTCTGCTGCCGCCCACCCGCAAGCAGAGGGACCCGGAGATCATGCAGCAAACGCAGAAAGAGGCAAACAAGATGAAGGAGGAACCCAAGTAGCATTGTGGCTTCGTGTCCAACCCTCTTGCCCTAGGCCTGTGTGCCTGGAACCAGTCTCGCCATGCAGAGTTTCTTCCTGTAGTGCGCACAGGTCCCTGCACCGATGGTATTCTCTTTGTCCTGAGTCTGCAGCATTCCTTTTGTGCTTTCTTCCCCTCACTGGGTCACTCCTGGGGGTGAGGAGGTTACTCCTTCCCAGTGGTTTTTATTCCTGTGGGGCACACCCCAAAGTATTAAAAGTAGCTTTGTAATTCCAACAACAGTAACCAAAAATCTCACCCTAAATATTTCTCTGACATCTGAAGGAAACAGATGGTGTTGAAAATGAAAAAGGAGATATCATTTAAGGCTAGAGATGGTTTGCGTTTCTCAGAAAAGAGAAAATGATCCTCATTCATTACAGCTCCATCGATCATATGAGAGAATTTCTAGAAATTTCACAAGGCACTTAGAGAGGACTGGGATTCAAAAAGAATTGATCATGAATAAAAACTGACGTCAGATTATTTATTTCCTTCCCCCAAAGACCTGGCTATTCAGGATTCATGCTTATATTGCATTGTTTATGTACTGTATTGGCTTGCCACAGCAAAGTCAGAGATAGACAGTTGAAACAGACATAGACCTTCTGCAAAGCCCAGAGGTTTTGCTATCTTGTGTTATATAGAAAAGTTTGATACTCTTGGCTAAAGGTAGTAAAGGATCTCATGACCACAAGGAGGTGTAGCTGCTAAAATAATACACTAGGGGGCAGAAAGCTGATGAGTGGCTCTTCCTCACAGGTCCATATCCCAGAATTCCAAAGGGTCTGGAGGTCAGACCCCACCTGGGGCACCACAGCTCATTGGTCTAAGTAGAAAACACTAGCATTTGAGACTGAGCTGCTAAGAGCAGAATCCCCAGCCTCCTCCCTGCCCTCTCTCTGTCTCCCAATCTCTCTTCAACATTGCCTTCCCTCCCTCCCTCTCTCCTTCCCTCCCTCCCTCCCTCCTTCCCTCCCTTCCTCCCTCCCTTCTTCCCTCCCTCCCTCCCTCCTTCCTTCCTTCCTTCTTTCTTTCTTTTTGATTTTTTTGAGATAGTTTTTCTGTGTAGCCTTGGCTGTCCTGAAACTCACTTTGTAGACCAGGCTGTCCACAAACTCCCAGAGATCTGCCTGCTTCTGCCTCCCAAGTGCTGAGATTAAAGGTGTGCACCACCATCGCCCGGCCAGTGCCTTTTCCAAATACAGCCTAGTGTGATGGTGCATGCCTGGAATCTCAGCTCTTGGGAGGCTCAGGTAGGAGGATCAGGAGGAGTTCGAGATCCGATTCAACTACATATCTAGTTTTAGACTAACCTTGTCTACATGACACCCTGCTCCGATAAACGGGGAGGTGGGGGGATAGGAGAGCCCAGAGCGTCCACCCGAGAGCCCAACCCTAACCTCCATCCCTTGTACTTAACAACTTCTCTGGGGTTCTCCGCTGTCCTCACAGCTCAGAGTCTCATCTCAACCCGTTCCAAGTCCCTGCTTTTCCTTCCTTCTCTCTCCGTGCTAGCCCCCGCCTCAGCATCACACTTGCTAGCTCCCTTCCCTGGTGGCTCTGCCTGGCCCGTCCGGCCGGTCCCCTGCTCTTCAAGTGCTCCCCACTCCCCCTACCCGCTTCTCTTTTACCCAGATAGTTGTCTATGCTTCAGGCTGAGCCCGGGCCCCATTTCCTGTGGGGAAGCTCTTCTGGCCTCTTGCCCCTCTGCTCACAGCTAGGCATCCCTCTCCGGGCTCCTTTGTTCTTGGCTTTTATCTTTCTCCAAGTGCCTTAAATGTTACCATGGGCCAGGATCTCATTAACTCAGGGTTTCCAACACCTGTGAACGTCCCAGGACAAACAAGGCACACATGTAGGTGCTCACCTACAGAGCACAGTTCTTTACTCTTTGAAATTGCTCAGCGATGCCTGAGTAGACACACCCAGGTGAAGCTGGCCCTGGGAGAAGAGATTCCAGAGGACATGTGCACTGATGTCCCCTCCTGCAAGTTTGTAGAGCAGAACTGGTTCCTAGGAACAGCTGGATGACCTCACACAGTCAGCATCTCAAATATTCCCTCTTTATGTACATATTTAGCTTTCTGATGTGCGCTGGTTCCCATGGGGACCTGGTCGCTGGGCTTTACAGAGCCCTCTGTTGCTGAACAAGATAGTATTAACGTTCTGTGCACAGGGACCGTTCTCCTGTTTGGGATGCACAATGGACTAGAGAGACCGCCTCCCCACCTTGTCTACCAACTTGGGCTGGATCAAAACTGGCCCAGGCATCTGATGAAGTGAACCTGAGGCTGGGTTGGCAGCAGTAGCTAAGGGGGACATCTCTAGGGACCATACTTCTTGGGTGAGAGTTTTTGTTCATTTGTTCAATCACTCACACATTCATTTGTAGATATTAATATTTGCTATGTGCCTTGTTTGCACTAGGGCATTCCACAGGTGTTGGGGAGCCTGAGTTTATGAGACTCTTAGCACATTGGCAGTATTTGGGGGAAATCATTTGCTTTTTCTGAGTCTTAGCTGCCTAATCTAGGACTTACTGCTGTGACCTCCTGGGGATGCTGGATGGCCGTAGGAAAAGCCTCCTTCAGGGCTTCTCCACGGTGTTAGTGTTCTATATAGGGAGGGAGCATTTGCGGACACAAGATCGCAAAGATTCAGCCCGTTTTCTGGAGCTCTGGAGACAAGAACCTTCCCCTCAATCTACCCCTTTACCCCCTCCCCATCTCGACTCCCATGTTGCCCATCTCTCAGCCTTTTACCTCCAGTTCCTTGTCACAGCTCTAAGTACTAGTCACACAGCCTGGGCTGGAGACTTGCAAACTCATTGCAGAATTAGCTGGAGGAATTAATGGCTAAGCAAACAGATTTCTCTTGTCAGATGCAATTTATAAATATCAGTTACACAGGAAGTCAATTAAAACTCCCCCTGCAGACTGAAGCCTCCCTCCTTCTTTCCACATGCTGAATGTCATTCTTTATAAGAAGCCGGTGGCTTCCAGGACCAATGCGGTGTGAATTCCCCTCTCTCCCATTAATTAGATATCATCTGGGTTTGGTAGAAATTTCATTAAGTGTCAAGCTCTTGCCGTTGAGACATTTTTCCCTAAGAAATAAATAAAACCTTGTTCATTCTTGTTTTATTTCTTCACTTATTCATTTTAACAGAGAGATATGATCGGTTCATATCCTCAGTTGTTTTGGAGCTGACTGCTCCATTGATTTTCCCCTCTGCTTGCCACTGGTGTGAGCTGTCTCCCTAGTTTCGAATCCCAGTCTTCCTCTTTCTTTTTTCCAGAGCATTTATCATCTCTCATTCTAGCATATAAAACAATGCCTTTTGTGCTTTTTGCTTACTTTCTGTTTTTCAGGTTAGAAGCTTAGCCCCCAGAGCATAGGAATCTGTAGCTGGTTTAGTCCCAGCCTGTCACAGCTGTTCCCAAAGGCCCTGGACAGTGCCTGGCAAATAGGTGACAAATGAATGCTTTTTCAGTGTGAAGTACAAGCTGCAGACCCGTCAGGGCAAACCTGAGGATTCAGGGCAAGATGGAGCAGGCGGTGATGCTACCCAGAGGGAGGAGACGTCAAAGAAGAGCCCTGCATGTGCGGGCTCAGTCAGTTACCAGTGCCCACGAAGACTCTACAAACTGAGAACTGTTTATCTGCATACAACAGAGTGTCTGCCCAGAAAAGTCAAACTATTTGCCTAAGGCCACATAGCTGGTGAATCCCACTCAAACCAGAGCTAACTTGAAGGTCAAGTCCACTCAATTTACATGAGAGAAAGGACAAGTGTGCTGGGATTCCCAGGAAGACAGTCTGGAAGATGAGGCATGCTCACTCTCCTGAAGATGTAGCAAGATCTGCACACACAGGGTTGCGGTACAGGACTCTCTATCTACTGTGGTATGAAGGGTACGCTGTCAGCATAGAGAGGTGCCCTTCCCAGGGCCTGGGCCACTGGGGAAGACCCAGAGTGCTTGAGAGTGGTGCAAGGTAGAGCTGGGACACATGCCAGCTGAGACTCAGGCTGAATGAAGTCTTTCCTTCAATGTCATGCCATCAAAAGGCATGCCAGGCTCTAGGAAGACTTTTAAAGTAGGCAGAAATTGCATTTCTGTTTGGTCTCCACTCAAAAGGCTGATCCAAAAGGTACTGAAGCAAAGCAGATTTACCTTAGAGTTGGATGACCAAAGAGGCTATCAAAAAAAACAAAAAACAAAAACCCAAAAAACTCATGCTTCTGTCAAAACATTAAAAAAAAAAAAAAAAAGAAAGAAAGAAAGAAAGAAAGAAAAGACCTGACATTTAAGCAGGATCTCCAAATCTCCAAGAGGCCAGGCTTTTCCTGTCTATCATATATGTAAATATTCCAAGCTGGAAGACTAGCTTTGGTTTGTTTTGTTTTGTTGAGACAATGTTTCACTGTGTTGCTCTGACTGTCCTAAAACTCACTTCATAGACCAGGCTGTTCTTGAACTTAGGAATCTACTTGCCTCTGCTTCCGGAGTGCTGGGATCACAGGTGTGAGCCACCATCCCCAGTTCAGATGAGCTGTTTTTATGTTTGATTGAAGGAGTTTAAGTGTTTCCATAGACTAACAGGTAAAATCCCCAAGTCCCTGCTGCCAACCTGAATGCCTCTTTGTCTTTGAAAAAGTTCAGGCCACAGCCTTGAGGATACCCCTGTGGACAGGCTAAGGCCTTGAGGATATCCCTGTGGACAGGCTATGGCCTTGAGGATACCCCTGTGGAGATGCCCTCCAATAGTTTGCTGGGAAGAATAATTTATATCTTAGTGCCTTGTCCTTTAAGGTTGGGTTGGTTCCCAGGAGGTCGCCTGTTAGCCAGAGCCATCCTGTGGAGTTGAGTAGACCCTGGAGCCTCTGCTGTTATCAGCCTTGGATGGGGCAGTCTGGGAAAGCCGAGGCAGGAGAAACATCACTTATAAGGCCAAGCATAAGCCTCCTCTCCTGCCCCAACGCCCTGCCCCATCAGATCACCTCCATTTGCTCTACTCAAGCAAAGAGCTTAGAGTCCAATGTGAGGTGCTTAGGAATGGAAACAGAGAGAGCAGTAACAGGATTCCCTCCAGATAGGCATGCACATCTGCAACATATCTGTGTGCATGGTCTCCCACAATGCACTGATGTGGGCACACACTCTGGTTGAAAGGAATGGTGTCCCAGAACTCCTTTGTCTTCTGAGGAAAGCAAGGGTTGTGTTTATTTTTTATTTTTTACTAACCCCCACCCACTGAACATCTAATACACATTTGGGCGGATTTATTGGAAATTTCTGTCTGCTGTCGGCCCCTTTGCCTCTGGAAGTCCCTCCAGGCATCAAGTTAGCACACTGAAATACATCTCCATCCCATGCTTTCACATCTTGTTTTCTTGGAAATGTTGAAAACATTTAAGTTAACTTAGTTTTATTTATGTTTTTGTTTTCAATGGACATAGATTATGTACATATATTTATGCACAGTGTTTTGAGATAGTTCATGTTTTGTGGAATGGCTAGGTGAAACTCATGGACATAACATTTTATACATTTTTATATGTGTGTTTGAGTGTGTGTAAAATGTGTGCACATGTGTGTGAAGCCAAAGGAGGTATACCAGGTGTATATCATAGTCTACCTTAGTCTATTGAGACAAGGTTGCTTACTCATTGAACTTGGAGCTAGACTGGTAGCCAGTAGGCCTTAGCCACCCTTCAGCCTCTGTCCCCCATAGCACTGAGGCTATAGGCATGTATAGGTTAAGTTCAGTTTCTGAGGTGGGTGCTGGAGATTTGAACTCAGATCGTCATGCTTGTACAGCAAGGCCAACCAGGTTGATCTTGAACTCAGAGATCTATTGGTCTCCACCTCCTGAGTCCTGGAATTAAAAGTGGGCACCACCATGCTGGCTCTGCCTTTGAATTTTTGAGACAGGGTTTCTCACTGACATGGAACTTGCCAAGTAGATGATCTTGTCTGGCCACCGAACCTCAGAAATCCTCCTGTCTCTCCTTCCACTCTGGGATTTCAGACATGTACCACCACACCTGGTTAGTTACATGAGTTCAGGGCCTCAAAATGAGATGTCATACTTGCAAGTCAAGTACTTAAACAGCTGAACTACTCCCCAGCCCAGAACCTCTGACATTTGCATAGAAATCCTAAACTTACTCTTCTGTAAAGCTGAAATGCTTATTTGTAGGCATAATTTTTTGTCTTGCCAGCCAACTTCCAAATCACACAGAGACTTATTAATTATAAATGATCGGCTGATAGCTTAGGCTTTTTACTAACAAGCTCTTAAAACTTAACCATTTTTAAAAAATCTATGTTCTACCATGTGGCTTGGAACCTTTCTTTCAATATGGCATGTTCAACTTGCTTCTCTCCCCATCTCTGGCTTTCTTTATCCCAGCACTCTCTCCCTGTCTGCAAGTCCCACCAAACTCTTCCTGTCTAGTTATTGACCATTTTTGTTAAACCATTGAGAGCAGCACATCTTTACAGTGTACAAAAAGATTATTCCACAACATTTGTTCACTGGTTTTACTTTTTAGAGTGCTTGTATGTAAGTAACTTGCTATCTGTGACTTCTCATCAATCACTGTGCATGTGAGGAAATTCCACAAAGAAAAAAAAATTACCATACTTCTAGCTGTGATGGCATATTTTATGAACACTAAATTGAAAGATTAATGAAATTGATTTAAGGTTATAGTTAATATAAAAATATTAATTTTGTATTTTTTTTCCTAAATGGAAAGCTATTTTTTTTCAAGTCTCAAACACTGGCTTTTTGTCACATGAGAACTCTCTAGCTTATGTATTCCTAGTCAGGCAGAGAGCAGCTGATGCTGAGGCAGTGCACTGAGGACATGAAAAGGTAAGGGGCAGAGAAGATGGCTCATGAGGTAAAGACTTGCAAGCTTGGGGACTGCATGCAATTCCCAGAACCTATGTGGAAACCCTTACTGTGGGAGACAGGGATGGGAGGATTTCTGGGGCTTACTAGCCAGCACCCTGGAAGACTGGATGAGCTTTAGACCTAGAAAGAAAAAGGTGCTGAGAAGCGACATACCTGAAGCTGTTCTCTGGTCTCCATACACACATGCACTCTTGAACACTTCACCCCAAGACGCACACACACCACACACACACACACACACACACACACACACACACACACACACATCCACATACAAAAACAACAAACAAACAAAAAGACAAAAGTCATGGCTTTTGAAGTGTGAAAAGAGAAATGAAAATAATAGAAATCATCTGCCTTGAAAGAAATGTCCCAGGAAGGGCATCTGGAGTTTTGTGGGCATTATGATAAAGGGAGTGGGGGTATCTGTGGCAGAGACTTCATGGAGACCAATGTGCTTGATTCTGCTCTGCAGCTGAATGTGGCTATGGCAATGGGGACAGGTGGGCAGGGACTGCAGTAGATCAATGGCAGGCTAGGAAGTGAGTTTTAGGATTGGTAATGAATCTGAGGATAGATGAAAAAGCTTAAAGATGCGTGTTGACATCTTGGAGTCATTCCTTGTGGCTGGAACTCACACAAGGCAAAGGGACGTTGCATGTGGAGACGTGACAAGATGGAGCACCACCCTCGTCATCTGCTGTTCTTTCTAGTGGTGCACACATTTGGCATCATGGTGGTAAAGTCTAGAAGGTTTGTTTTTTCTTCAGTAGAGTGTGAATTCTTGTCCCTATGCCTTTTAAGTTGTTCTTTTTTTTTGCAAAACATTTTATATTTGCAAAACAGGTTAATATTTGGTCTTATTGTTTGCTTTAAATTTAATTTGTTACAGATTTTGTGTATATATGATGGAGGAGAGGGCTCACTGGTCAAGAGCTGTGCAAGTCCAGTGCTGTGAAGCCCTGACCTCAGATCCACAGCACCCATGCAAAACACCAGGTGTGGCGGCAAATGTCCTAGGACATATCACCCCATGTCCTAGTTACTTTCTGTTACTGTGGTAACACACTGACCAAAAGCATCTTGGGGAGGAAACGGTTTACCCGGTGTCTTAGTTCGGGTTTCTATTGTGTGATGAGTGTGAAGAGACACTATGACAGTGGCAACTCTTGTAAGAGAAAAACTTTTAATTGGGGTGGCTTACATCTTTATAGATTCAGTCCATTATCATCTGCTGCAATATGGTCGTGTACAGCAGACATGGTGCTGGAGAAGTCACCCAATGTCCTGTATGTTGGTTGGTAGGCAACAGGAAGTGGTCTGAAACACTGGAGTGGCTTGAACATATATGAGACCTAAAAGCCACCCTTACAGTGACGCACTTCCTCCAGCAAGACCACACCTTCTAATAGTGCCACTCTCTATGGAAAGCCATTTTTCAAACCACCACATCTGGTTTACAAGCCCAGGTCACAGCCATCACTGAGGGACATTGGGGAAAGAACTCAAGTCAGAGCAGAGACAGGGACCATAGAGGACACTGCTTTACTGCCTTGCTCTCCCTGGCCTGCTGAGCGTGCTTTCATATACAATCCAGGACCATGTGCCTAGAGGTATACTGTCCACGGGGGGCTGGGCCCTCCCACATCAACCATTAATCAAGAATATGTCCACAGACACATCCAGAGACTGTTCTGATAGAGGCAGTTCCTCAAATGTGCTCCTGTACTCCTAGGTGACTCTACTTTATGTTAAGTTATCATAACCAACATGTACCAGAGTCCTTGGGAGAAGACAGAAGCAGGCAGCTTCCTATAGCTCAATGGCCAGTCAGATCATCTGAATTGGTGAGCTCCAAGTCCAGTGAGAGACCGTGTCTCAAAAAATAAAGTGGAGAGTATTGGAGGAAGATGCTCAAAGTTGATCTCTGGTCTGTATATACACATGCACACATGTGTCTATGTGTCTGGTCTGCATATACACATGCACACATGTGTCTATGTGTCTGGTCTGCATATACACATGCACACATATGTCTATGTGTCTGGTCTGCATATACACATGCACACATATGTCTATGTGTCTGGTCTGCATATACACATGCACACATATGTATATGTGTCTGGTTTACATATACACATGCACACATATGTATATGTGTCTGGTCTGCATATACACATGCACACATATGTATGTATCTGGTCTGTATATATACATGCACACATGTATATGTGTCTGGTCTGTACATACACATGCACACATATGTATATGTTTCTGGCCTGAATATACACATGCACACATATGTATATGTGCATACATCACTCTCTCTTTCTTGCCCACATACAGGAGGGAGGGAAAGAGGAGAGAGAGAGAGAGAGAGAGAGAGAGAGAGAGAGAGAGAGAGAGAGAGAGCTTGCTCACGTATAAATGTCATAAAGATGGCTTATTTTCAGCCCCTTCTCTGGCACACCTGTGGAGACGTGCCTTCTTGCAGCACAGAGAACTCCTCTCTCTCCTTTATAGCTAGGGAATTCTTAATACCACTATTTTCTTCTTTCTTTTTTGGTCAGATTTATCCCTCTTCCACAACTCCTCCCAGATCCAACCCCTTTGGTTGGGGGGGGGCAAAAGGAAGATAAGCCACTGTGTCACTTTCCAGCTGCTGAGAGCCACATGTGTGCAGAATCAGGGACACATGAACAGCAGGACAGTGGATTGACAGAGACAGCATGTGAACCAGTTGTCTAGTCTAGAGGCCACAGCAGCCACGGCTGAGTCTAGGGTGCTTTGTTGAGGGCTAAACGGGATAGGATTTGTGACCTGATAAATGTCTTAAATTTCTAAGTCATAGCCTGAAAATTTGGCCAGATATCCTCTTCTTGTTCTTACCCACCCCACTGTCACACGTGAAAATTGCTTTGGAGAGGGCAATGAGAAGAAATTATAATGTTCATAGAGGTCAGCGTGTGTATTCCTCAGAGGAGAAGCCTGTCTTTGTAGTCCAGGACTCACACCAACCACTGGGCTTCTGTGGCTGCTCAGTGGTCTCAGGCATGGCTGAAATGAAATTCCTGAGTACCTTTCTCAATAAAGTGCTGCGGAGTTTCCTTGTCCCTGTCATGGTGTGGGTTTGAAGTGTTTCTGCCCTTAAGCCTCATGCATGAAAGCTTTGGTGACAGTGTTGAAATGTGTTAACTTTTTATTATGATTTTCCTTTTCTTTTATGGAAAGGACCCACTCACTGTTATCGGTCTGAGCCACTGTCTGCTGTGAGTGGTTCATTGGTTTTGAGTGCCTGAGGCTACAACGAGGAAAATGGCTTGAGGGGAGATCATTTTACTTCCTGACAATGAAAGTTAATTTAATTAGCATGGACTAATTAGCATGTTAATCCAGGAGGTCTCAGCTCTCTCTTGTTCACATAAAGTGAAGCTTGGTGAGAAAAACTCAGAAACCAAACCATATTTTCAGCAAGACTGGAAATAGCCATGTCCCCTTTCCAGGGCTTGCAGGGAGGCGGTTTCAGGACTGAATAGAGGTACCAGCAGGTCTCCTGTCTGTCTGCCTGGTAGTCGACTGTCAGAATCACTCTGTGACTTTTCATCACTACAACGCATCTATTACCTGCTGCAACTTTTCTCACTCTGATATAAGTGATGGCTGGATTTTATTTCCTTATTCCTTCCTTCCTTCCTTCCTTCCTTCCTTTACTTTTAAAAAGATTTATATTTATTATATACAGTGTTCTGCCTGTATGCACACCTGCATGCCAGAAGAGGGCACCAGATCACATTACAGATGGTTGTGAGCCAGCATGTAGTTGCTCACAATTGCACTCAGGACTTCTGGAAGAATAGTCTGTAGTTAGAAGTTTCTGTGTCCTGCCCTGTTGGTCGCACAGATGTTCAGCTCCAAATAAACATAGAGGCTTATATTAATTACAAGCTATTTGGCCCATGACTGAGGCTTATCACTTGCTAACTCTTACTCTTAAATTAACCCATGGTTCTTTTTTTTTTTTTTTTTTTTTAAAAAAAAAAAAAAAACTTTATTTATTTACTTATTTATTTGCCTTGGTGTTTGCCTGGAACTACAGACAGTTGTTAGCTGCAATGTGGGTGCTGGGAATCAAACCCGGGTCCTCTGAAAGAGCAGATGGTGCTCTTAACCACTGAGCCATCTCTCCAGCCCCTAACTCATGGTTCTTATCCATATTTAGCCACGTGACTTGGTACCTTTGCTTCAGTGCAGCATCCTCATCTTTCTTCCTCTATGTCGGACAGGCTTCTACCACTGCTCTGCTCTTTCGCTTCCCAGAATTCTCCTAGTCTTGTTGCCCCGACTCTACTTCCTGTCTAGCTTCTGGCCAATCAACAGTTTATTAAACTAATATTTACAGTGACAAATATTAACAGTGTACAAAAGCATAACCCCACAGAAACACTCAATGCTCATAACCTCTGAGCCACATCCCCAACACTATGTTTCATTTTTTAAGGGTCCTCCCTATACATAGTGAGCTCTGAGCTTGCAGAGCCCCTTGGCATGAAAGGCTGTTAGGGTTTTATGCAGATTTTGATATGTTTTGTATTTACCTGGTTATCTGGTGGTGGGTTTCTATGGATGCACATGGGAACACAGCAGAAGGCAGCCGAGGGTAGCAGGAGACACTTTAAGCTGTTTCTATGTAGAAAAGAGCTTCACTGTCAGAGGGGTATGGTTATGATTAACAGAGAAGGCTATGATAACAGGAGTTATGATAGCAGAGATGGCTGTAATAAGCAGAGAGGGGGAGGGGAGAGGAAGAGGGAGGAAAGGAAAAGTGGGAAATAGGAGCCCTCCCAAGAGAGGACAAAGGGGGAGGGAGGGATTCAGAAGCGGGGAATCCTACTTTAAATCGGGCTCAGAGGGGAGCGTGGCTTTGGAGGCTGACTGGTGAGTTTTGTAGCCTGGAGAAATAGCTTTTTACCTTTTTTTTTTTTTCCTGAAATGATAGATTTGTTTTCTTGTCCTTGCTTAAGGAGTGGATAGGAAATATTATTCCAGAAGTTCATGTGTGGTAGGCTGGTCTATTTCAGTCTCAGCTGGTGATGCTATTGCAACAGGTTTGGATCAGAAGTCCCTGGCCTAATCTATTGATGGATTAACAGTTTGATCACAGGACTGGAGAGATGCCTCTGTAGTTAAGAGTACTTTTTGATGTGCTATAGGTTTGATTATTAAGATTTTATGGAAAATATTTGCATCTATATTCATAAGGATTATTAATTTATAGCATTTGTTTGTTATTTATTTTATGTGTATGCTCTATGTTAGCATGTGTACGGGTGTAGGTGCACATATAAATACATTCACATGTGAAAGTCTAAGGTTGGCATTGAGAATCTTCCTCCTACCCTCCTCACATTATTCAATGAGGCAGGCAGGGTCTCTCATTTGAATCTAGGGCTTGCTAATATAGGTAGTACATAACCAGCTGCAGGAATTGTTGGTTAATGGATATGAACTCTGATACATTTTCTAATTGTATCCTTTTATTTTTTTCCTTTATTATTATTATTATTATGAACAAAGAAGTCACATTTTCTATCCTTGTATATTCTTATTCAAGGTCCCTTCTTCCTCCCGCCACATCAGGTCATTCTTTCTTCTCCACAAATCCCCATCCCCTCCCTGGGCAGGCAGCAGGCAGTCCCATGGTCCCATTGCCCCAATATTGCTTAGTTCAGTCTCCACTCCTAGCAGATGCAGTTTTCTCCCCCCCTCCCTCAAGAGTGAGTCAGGTTGTATCCTTTTCTAATTTGAGTATTCAGTAATACTGACTTCACAGACTGTGTTAAAATGGATTCTTCATTTTCATTTTAGTAGTTTGAGAATTGGTGTTAGTTCTCGATGACAGATTACTAGAATTCAACAGTAAGGCCATCTGGTCTTAAGGTATTAGGATAAAGAGATACTTTATTACTGACCCAATCTTCTTACACACTGCTCTTCTGTTTAAATTTTCTAGACCTTCATGAATCACTTTTGATAGTTTATGTGTGTCCTGATCAACCTTTAATATAGATTTTTGTCGTAGGCTGATGTATAATATCTCAACTATCCTTTCATTTTTCATCTTAGATTTCATGCATTAAGGTACAGTATTTTCATGGTTAAACTTGAAAAGTTTTTTAGCTTGTTTTAAAAATACCCACTGTTCATTTCATTGATTC